>OY282450.1:47316675-47554175 GCA_958295655.1 Palloptera scutellata
TGTAGTAAATCTTCAAAATGGTTAGTAGTAAATTAAAATTCACTGCACATTTGCTATTATGTTGCAGCCCCAGCAAGTTTGAAGTCTGTCGTCTTTTTCAGTGCGAGTATAAGTGAAAAATAAAAATAAAACTTGAAATGGAATTTTGTTATACTTATTTATTTTAACGCTTATTTCATGCGAGCTCTGAGAGTGCATCATCGTCATTGTCGTGATCGTCATCGTCAACATCGACATCGGCATCGAGCAGTAACAGCAAAACCATAAAAGACAACGCAACGAGGCACAAGGCAGCAGTGGTTGGCTTCCTTTGCAATCCGGCAAGCATAATGAGATGTTGTTGTTGCAGTTGCTATTGCAGCACACCAGTTTGAGTGTGGCTGTTGCTGCGTGGGATGCTACAAACAGCTGCTCGTTTTCCTCTTCCTCCTGATATCCAAACAGTCATACCCGTACTTGTGCACAACTCATCTACTTACAGACAACAGTCACGTAATATTTCCTAGAAAGTTATTTTTTTAAGTTAACGTTAAAATAGTAACAAAATGGCCGTATTCCATACCTGTGCTTGGTGGCGAATTTAAAGACTGTGAGAGGAGGGAATGGCTTTCGTTTAACAACAAAAATTTCAGGAGGTGGTTAAACAATATCAAATATCAGCTATCAAATATTTCTCTGCGATCAATATTGGCAATTTAATTACAAAAGAGAAGAAAAGAGCTTTGTGTCAGTTTCATTTTAGTTTGTTTATTTGTATACAAAAAATTAATATTAGAGTATTGTAAAAATAAAAGTTTTCTATTTTTCTTCGTCTTAACATGCAAAAGGTATGCACAGTTTGAATATACTTAAGTCTTTATTTGTGGGGAATTGTTTCAAAATTGCGGAATTCGAGTAATTGTTTTGAGGAATTCGACTTTATCTGGTAACGCTGATAAGTACAGTAAAAAGAAGGTAGAGAGTGAATTTTTTGTAAGCACACCATGCATTGTTGTTCGTGTATAAATAACGCCAGAGAATGGTGAAATTAAACTCACCGTTTTTTGAGAGGAAACCCGATAAAAGAGCGAATAAAAGTTTTAAAGCTCACCTTCACCATTCAAAACGGTTTCAATTTCTTCAAGGCGCTCACTTATTATTTCTACTAGTCTCTAAGTTTTCCTAACTAACTAACGAAATAACTCCATATTTCCTACATCAAAAATCTTACACTTTTTATTCCTTTTTTCCAGATTCTTCGTGATATACGACAAGGACTGCTGCAAATGAGTCGTGAAGGAAGAATAGGTAAGTAATTTACATTTATGTAGATTGAATCATGTTCTCTCAGTTATTCCCTTCTAAGAGTCTTTACAAAATATAAAATTTACAAAGTAATCGCTCAATAAAGAGAAGCCAGCTCCATCTTCTTACTAATTCACAACACTAAAATGTGTTTTTTTTCGTAAATCTACGAAAAAAAATGTCCGCACTAAAAAGCAAAACTTTTTTTGTTTTCTCGTTTGTTTGTGAAGATGTTTGTTGTTGTATTTTGCATTACGAAAATGCTTTGGGAGCAGCAGCAACAACGCCTGCTGTCGCAACTCACATGCATTAGTGAGCAGAAAATGTTATGTCCGCTCCCGTTTTAACGATTTTACACACAAACACACACACACCTGCCCTTGCACACGTATGCAAAAGCATTACAGAAAAATTAAAATTCTTCAGCATTTCAGCATCTTTTGTTTTTCCTTCACTTTGTTTCAAGCAACGACAATATCTTTTGTGCAACAGCGCATGAAATAAAAAACAAATCCAAAAAACGAGAAACACAGCATGCAAACAATTACTATTGTATATTTTTTGGCGCTTTTGCTTGAGTTAATTTGTTGCATGCCACATGTGTTGTTGTGTTGTAAATATGCAGAAAACACCTGCACGTATGTGTGTGTGTGCGTGTCTTTTGTACTTTCGTTTAACTAAATGCTTTCCATCTTTTCAATAAACTAAAACACTTACTTCAGTGTCTGCCTATAATTATGCTTAAATAATTTTTGTAATTTTTGTTTTGTTTTTTGTGCCTTATCCTTCCAGATGACACTTACATGTATGATGACGCTGTACGCGGTCCACATTACGCTGTTGGCGGTCTGCATCATCAAGGTCATTGGTATGATGAACCTCCGTATGAAAGTGATCCCGATGATTTTCTTATATCCGGCATTAATTGTGGCCCAGCGGCAACAATTCAGGTTCGTATGGTTCGTATATAATTGAATACTAATAATAATTATAAGTGTTTCCTATTTAAGGACTGCGTCGAATAAAATTGTCCGTTACATTTCTTCCCATACTGTGCTATTGAAAGATTCAAAATCAAAAATTTTTATCTTAGTAGCTTTGAATTAAATGTCAGATTTTGTCATGAAATGGACGATGAAACTTATGTTTTAGCGGACTTTTCCCAGCTATATGGCCAGGAATTTTATACAGTTGATTCTCGAGGAAATGTCGCTGAAAAATTCAAAACCAAAAAAATTACCAAATTCCCAAAGAAATTCCTTTTTTGGCAAGCAATTTGTAGTTGTGGAAAAAGGAGCAGCACATCGTGACATCGGGTACAATCAATGGTGAAATATATTTGAAGGAATGCTTGCAAAAGAGATTGCTTCCATTTTTACGCCAACATGAAGTGTCTACATTTTTTTGGCCTGACCTCGCTTCATGTCACTGCAGTAAAACGGCCTTAGAGTGGTTCCAAGGGAATGAAGTGATTTTGGTGCCTAGAGAAGCCAATCCACTAAACTGTCCAGAACTAAAACCGCTTGAGAGGTACTGAACTAAAGTACCTCTCAAAGGGAGATGAAGGTAACAAAAAAAGTGGCCAAAGACCTTCAAGATTTCAAAAGAAAGTGGTCTACAGCAGATGTGAGGGTGTCGGACACTACCATAAACACATTAATGGAAGGGGTTCCTGAAAAATTAGAACTTTTTATTTAAAACTAATAATTTGTGGTTTCTTGTTTTTATTTTTTTAATCTGAAAATAATTTGCAAAATAAAATACTTTAGTTTAAAAAAATCAGACTACTGGTTCAAAAGATTTCATCATTTTTGTACCAGACAATTTTATTCGACGCACTCCTTAAGTATTTGTAGACTAACAAAACAAAATACTTTTGTTTATGTTTAAATATTCATAATGCATGATATGTTGTATATAATTAAAAAAGTTGCCCTCAAGGTATCCTGAAAGGTATTAATTTACGGGTAATATTCGACATAGTAAGCTTAAACGTTAATGTATTGGCGAAATGATTCAGCTGCAGCGTTTAATTTGTGGTATAATTTTTGTGGTCTCAACAGAGCCTTTTGAGATTCCATTTTTATTTAATTTCAGTTTATTGTTCATTGTCCATTGTGAACCTTTTGGCAGACAATAGCAAACGTACAAGAGTAAAAATTGCCTAAAAAGAGCTTTTCGCATCGCCATTCGGATTCGGCATAAAACTGTTGATGCCTTTCATTCATATACAAATATATCACGTACAATTTGAGGGGAAGGGAAAACCTCGACCTAGGCCCTTCATAGGTTGTTGTGCCATTAAAAGAAGAAGAAGAAAGAAGCATTGCCAGATCAATCTCACTATCATTCAATACTAATGCTAGTACAATTTGGTTTTCATTAAAAAAAATGTAAGGTTAGTTAAAGGTCACGATTCTTTAAGTGCATTCAAATTATAATGCTGGTTCTGGGTTAATTAACTTCAGTGACGTTGTAATGCCAATGAAATCTCAACTCCATTTTTAATAAGAAATTTAATGTCATATACGAGGGTAGATCAATAAATATCCGTGTGTGAAGACGTTGTGCGTTGTTGCTGAGGAAAGTTGGCATTACCGTCGTGTACTGCCATCTGCCACACGACACCACACTGAATTTCAAACTGATTCATAGGTTAGTTTTTATTTGGCAGCCATTAGTATCGCACGTGTTTCGTGTTTCGCGGTAAAATGGAAAAAGAATAATATCGATCCGTAATTCGCTTTTCGCGAAGAAATAAAAGCAAAGTTGGATGCTAACTATGAGGACCCTTCACCATCTATGACAACCGTAAGATATTGGTTCAACGAATTTAAACGTGGTCGTACATCTGTTTTTGATGAGGAGCGCCCAGGCCGCCCGGCAGACGTGGTTACCAAGGAAAACGTTTAAAAGGTCCGCGACATTATTCTCGTGTCGTAGGAGTGCCGTACGGAACGGTAATTAAGATTTTACATGATAGGTTAAGGTGTCGGCCCGATGGGTGTCGCGATTGCTTACGGTGGACAACAGCGGATACGGCTGTCGAAGCAGTGTTTAAGCGAAATTAGCAGGAGTTTTTGCGTCGAGTCGTCACCGTTGATGTATCCATTATTATACGCCAGACCAAGCGACAGTGAAGCAATAGATTTTTCGTAGTGAATCTGCTCCGAAGAAGGCAAAGACGGTCCATCAGCCGGAAAAGCTTATTGATCTACCCTCGTAAAATCAAATTAATCTCTCATAACACTTTTTACTTGTCGATGCAAGTTTATTTAATTTTTATTGAAATAATGTAATGCGAATAAAAGTTCAGTTTCATTGCCATTACAAATAATAATGCTAGTTCAATGTCGTTATTATTAAAAACTTTAATGTTTAAGAAAGTAAAATTTAATGTTAATTAAAGTAAAATTTCATTTGAATAGAAAATCAATAATGTTAATGTCTCAGTAATCTCATTGTCATTGGCAAATATAATGAAAATTGATAATTTTTAAGTAAATTCCGTTTAAATTTTACTATCGTTCAACGCCAAATCTAATTGATTTTGGTTGTAATTGGAAATTTTATGAAATGAATGAAAGTTGAATTTTATAGTCATTGAAAATTTAAATGCTAATACTATTCTAGTTTGGTAGAACTCAGTGGTATCGAGAAATGTAAGCGAATGAAAATAAAATTCAACACATAATATAAATTTCAATGATATTCCACTTGCACTCGATTTTCACCAATATTCAATGCTAATGCTGGTTCAATTTAATTGCTGTTAAAACTTTAATTACCATTAAAAACTATTAACTGAAAGTTCAATTTTATTGGCATTAAACATTTTAATGCTAATGTCATTCCAGCTTTACTGGCATTGAACAATGTACATTATTCTAATTAAAGTTAAATATTATTGGAATGGAACATTTTAATGCTAATTTCAGTTCAATTTCGTTGTCATTGGAAATTCTCATTATTATTGGCAATCTTTTATCAAGGAATTATTCTCATTTGCCCGTTATTAGCCATAGTTTCAGAGAAGTGACCATTGTAGTAAGAAACTTAGCTGACTACTTTAAACGCAGCTTTATTCTTACATTCATAAGCATTAACTCAGAAAGTAAATTTATGTAGTATAATACTGTGGGCAAAAGTTAGTAAGACTTTGTTCATAATTTCAAATTTGTTTATTCATTCTTCCAAATCTATTTCATCCCCTTCAAAGTAATCCCCCCCGGCCCCAATACACTTGTGCCAACGTTTTTTCCAATTCTCGAAACAGTTGTTAAAGTCAATTTCCGGAATAGCCTTCAATGCGCTTAGCGATTCATGTTTAATGTCTTCAATTGACTCAAAACGGTGTAACGGTGTCCACGAAGCGGTTTTTTGAGTTTAGAAAATAGCCAAAAGTCACACGGTTCTAAGTCAGGCGAATAGGGTGGTTGCGGAACGATACCAGTCGAATTTTTGGAAAAATGGTCTCGTAAAACCAATGCAGTGATTTTGGAACCAATCGTGCATTCACTCTTCTTAGACCCAAATGATGTTTTAAAATGGTTTTCACTGAACCTTTCGATATTCCAACGATGCCAGTAAGGTCTCTGGCATCTGACTGTTAATCGTCGATTCTCGAGCACCAATTCCTTGATTTTACTTTACTTTTAATGGCACAACAGCCCATGGAGGGCCTAGGCCGAGCTTTTCGCATCCACTCATGTTGTGCGTGTTATATTTGTACATGAATGGAAGGGACCTACAGTTTAATGCCGAATCCGAACGGCGAAGTGAAAAGCTTTTCATAGCAATTTTTACTCTTGTAGGTTTGCCATTGCCTGCCAAGAGGTGGTGCCGTGTAGAAAAATTATTTTTTCTACTTTTTGATTTTGCCTGTGCCGAGATTCGAACCCCGGACACTCTGCGCAGCAGTCCAAGGCACTACCACTACGCCACAGCGACCCGCAATTCCTTGATTTTATTGACGTGTTGATCTTCAATTGATGTTGATGGCCGTCCTGGACGTGGTTCGCCGTCAACAATTTGTAACAATCAAAAATACTTGCTCGCGACATACAATTATCACCGAAGGCCTTTTGCAACATTGTGAACGTTTCGGCACCAGAAATTTGATTCCGCACACAAAATTTAATGGAACTTCTTTGTTGAATAATTTCACTCATTGTGAAAATCGCCGAATGCACTTTTTGTACTTTTGTTCTTCAGAAAGACAAGCGTATACTAAACACTAATGATTATTTTGATGTGACATTTGGCACAGATGTCACCGGCAGTCATACCAAGCTTAAAAAAATAATATTTTGATGAATGGGTTTCCGCGCGAAATTTAAATTAAAAAGTCTTACTACTTTTTGCCTACAGTAGTACGGCAACAGTTTTTTAGTCAACTTAAAAAATAGAAGCAAAACTTAAAAAATTTAACAAAAAACTCCATCAAAACAACACGTTTCAAAATCCATTGAAATTTATTTAAAATAATAAATTTTCAACATACTTTCGTGTTAAAAAATGCATGACCTCAACTGCCACTTAATCACTTTGCTTTACACAGAAATCAAAGAAATATACAAAATGCGAAGAAGACGAATCAAAAACTCAAAAGATTACTTTCTTTCAATGAAAAGCAAATGCTGATAAACTTTTTCAGCGCTTCAAATAAAAAGGATAATTCCTTTGGGATGTGTACTACACAGGCACATACTCGAATGTGGCTAAGAAGAAAGTATGAAACTGAAAATATTGAGAGAGCACGCAATAAAAATAAATAAAAATAATAATAGAATAATAATAATAACTAAAAAGAGTATATAAGTAGACTCAGTGTTATTTGAGAAAAGAAGAGGACTACACTACACCACACAACAGAATGTTCGGTGATTTATGGTGAAGCATGAACCCCTCAAATGCCTGTTGGGATTTGGAATTGCAGTCAACAACAGACAACAGACGCGCAAAAACAAAATACAATACAGACAATAAAGAAAAGGATTTCCAAATCGAAATATCGGAAATTATTTTCATAGAAAATGTTATGCTCGTGGAAAGAAATTTTCTATTGCTTCTCTCTTTTGCACTGAAGTAAGTACATCGACAACAAAAAGGAGAGTAACGAAATTTCTTAACTTTTTACGCAAACACACGAAAATGTACAATTTTCCCAATAAAGCAATTGAACCCCAAGCACAGAGACCAGAGCAGGAACGAAGACTACTACTTGGAATTACTCCCCCACTCTTAGGGTGACCATATGTCCCCCCGCCCCACCACAACAGGTTGTTTATATGGAGCAGGCATTGGCGTGCAACTTTCTTTGGAGCATTTCGCAAATAGAGAAGATAACTTTTTGAATTTATGCGTAGAACAACATCATTGCTCCTGCCTCTTCTCTCTCTCTCTCTCTCTTTACCTACCTCTCTGCTTTCGTTTTTGCTCCTGATAATCCTCTGCAGCTTGGTCGTCTTCCTTTTTTAAACTACTATAGTTCCTTGTTGTAGTAAATTCTTGCAATTTTCTTGAAGATGTACTTTTGTGGTTTTAGTTCAAGTTCATTGAAGTTGTTTGGCTTTACTTGTTTCGCACTGCGTTACGCTTCGCTACATTGCTTTCTGATTTCTCTGCGGAGAGAGAATAGAGAACAACGGAGAGTGTGAGTGATTGTATGTATAATTGAAAGAGTGAGTCTTTGAATGAGTGTGTGAGTGAGTGAGCGAGTTAGCGCTGTTGAGTGGGTGAATGTTGGTTGGTATTCTCTTTATCGGAAGTTTGATTTTTCTTTTATTTTTCTAAAATTTTTTTTTACATTTCCATTTCCATTTTTTTTTGTTTTTTTTTTTTTTTTTTTTTTTTGGTTTTATTAAATTATACGGTGAATTTATTTTTTTTATTTCTGCGTTTTTGCTTCTCTGAGTTCTTTAAGTTTTAGTTTTACATAACGATTTCCCTCCCTCCTCTCTCTCTCTCTCGCTCTTTCCCTTGTGGTGCGCTTACATTTGCCCTTCATCTATTGAAAATACACTTTATGTTTATTGACAACAGAAAAAAAAAAAAAATTTTAAAATAAATGCATAATTCTCGTTGATTTCTTAAAAAATTCTTGTTCTTTTTCTCGATATCGTTGCGATTTTTTCGTTTTACATAAATTGAATTTATTTGAATTTTTTTGAAGTGCGTTCCGCAGGAAGGAAGCTCATCTCAAATATAAGAAGAAGGAAAGCATCGATATGTACGCAAGTATTTGAATTGCGGTTGTAGATTAAACTGCAAATTGGTTCTATTCGCTGGTTCTTTCAACTTTTCCTTTGATTTATGAGTGGTTTTCCGTTTGTGTTGATGGCGCTGGCTTTTTCGCCAAAGTGGTTTCTGACTTTTAGAAATCACAAAACCCTTCAATTTAGTTTTCACTTTGATGTTTGTTTTGAAAATTTGGTTAGTGCAAGTAAGTAGTTCGTTTGTGCGTTCGCCCATTTTGTGGTTTTCTGTATAAATAAAAGTTTAAGTGATTTTGTGTGTGAGCGCATTATCGAAGACATGCAAAGCGATATTCAAATGTAAAGCAGCAGCAGAAAACACAAATCACAAATTGTGACAAATTTACAATTTATCTATTGATAAATTTATTGTTATTGACGTGAGACGATTGCAAATCGTTGGGGTGGAGGAGAGGAGGTGGGTCCTTTTGCTAATGAAATAGTTGCATCCGATTTGGAATTTGATGAAATTGATTTCGTATGCAAATCTACTGGAAAGAGTAGATAAAGCTATAGGTCTTAAAATTATGTAGAATTACTAAAATTTACTTGAATCGTAGTAGGTGTTGTTTCAAAATCTTAGAAGTTCTATGTTATAAAAACTCATATCAAACTTAGGCTAGAAATTAGAGCAGTGTTCAATTTGAAATTTATATCGAAATTCAGATCAAAAATGTAATGAGACAAAACCAATTTGAGACTAAAATTCGGGCCAAACTTCGGATCCAAGTGGAAAACAACAAAAAAATAATGAAACAAAACCAATTTGAGACTAAAATTCGGGCCAAACTTCGGATCCAAGTTCAAATGGAAAACAACGACTCAAAATTAGACCAAAGCTTGTCCAAAAATCATACCAAATTCGCACTCAAAGTGACACCATAAATCTGAGCCAAAATCACACCAAAAGATAACACAAAAATCAGAGAAAAATTAGACAAAATTCCAAATACAAAATCAATTAAATATTTAGACTAAACTTGAGATCCAAAGCCAACTTTAAAATCAGACCAATATTCAGAACAATATTCAGATAAAAATTCAGACCAAAAAATTCGAAAAATTTCAGTCTCAAAATCAAAATTTTGACCAAAAACCAAACCCAAATTGATACCCACAATCAGACCAAAAAGTCAACTAGAAATCAGGCAAAAATCAGACCAAGTACGAGTAGAATCTGACCGCAATTTAGATACAAAATTATGTCTATCCCAGTACCAAAAAGTAGGTTAAAATTCCAACCAAATCAGGCCAAAATTTGTACCACATTTGTAACAAAAAAGCAAGCTCAAATGAGATTTTCAATCAAAATTCAAATGAAATTTCAATCCAATTAAAGCAGATTCTGACATTAAATAAGGCGACAATTAGCCCGCAAATTTCAAAAAAAAACCAAATTCACATTAAAAGTCAGATTAAATTTCAGATAAAATGTATACTATTATATTTTATTCAGACCAAACGTAAGTACAAAAGTCAAACCGAAAGTCATACCTAATGCCCTTATGGTCTGCTTTTAGTCTGATTTTTGGACATATGTTTAGCCAGAATTTTCTCTCAGACCTACTTGTCAGACCAAAAGTCAGACCGAAAGTGAGCCCAAATGTCAGATCAAAAGTCAGACAGAAAGTCAGACTAAAATTGAGACCGAACATAAGACTGAAAATCAGATCATGAACTCAAAGAACTTAAAACAAATCAAATACCAGGCCAAACCCAGTATCAAGCTATACCAAAGTAGGACCCTGAATTTCAGATTTTTTGTATACTTACAATACTTACACTTTCATCACCAATTATTGTATGGAAAAACTTAATTTAAAATGCTAAATTCATTCACATTTTATAGAGTATATCTAGCTCCACTCCGCCTCGCTCTCAGAATCGGCCAAAGTCTATGTCTAACCTTGTGGGTGTTAAGACAACCACAACTTTTGCCTTTAATAAGCTGAAGATCGTTTTAGTTGTGTGTGAGGTTATAATAGGACAAATAGGAGCTTTAGTTTTTTACTTTCATAAATAAAACTTAAGAGTTTAATTTTATTTTTACTACCTACTTAAATAGTTTGCCTACATATCTCAAGTGTAAAATAAAAAAAAAAATCTTCAATCAAGTCACAAATAATCGCTACAACATTTTGAAAAAAACATGAAGTACTTACATAAGTAAATGCGTTGAATGTAAAAATTTCGCACACAGTGAACTTGCAACTAAAACGACCACATAGTATTCCCCAATTGGGGTTAAAAATTATACCAAAACATACCGAAACACACGCCACACAAATAAGCAAATATCCTATGCTAAACAACAATAACTCAGGAGAGAAAAAGAAAGAAAACCTTGCTGCAACTTTTATAACTTTGTTAATATTTCATAATTTTTTTTTAAATTATATTCTTTTTCTTCTTCGCAACTCTATGTACTTGCTTCTTCTAATCCTTAGGGTGGCCGTGTACGCTTTACATCGAATCGCGAAAGTACGGGCGTAATTTCATTAAGATCTGCCGGTGATATTTCACTACCACAACGTGGGCCACCCAGGCGAGGTCTTATCGTGCCACAGCAGCCACCAAATCCACCGACAATAATTCCATTAACGCATGCCAGGTAAGATTATATATACTTATTATACTTTAGTATATAATGCTCGCTTGTTTGTAGTCATTCGTCGCATTAATAATAAATGTGGTGGGAAAGCAATGGCACAACAACAACAACAACAACAACAACAACAACAACAGCAACAAGAACAGTAAAAAGGTGTTGAATAGAACACCGTCAATTGATTGCCTTCTTCGTTGCTTGCTTCGTTGCTATTATTGTTGTCGTTGTTGTTGTTGTTGTTGTTTTTGCTAAATTTTTTTTATTCATAATCCATACAAAATATAAACAGCAAATGAAATCCTAAGCCACCCATCGAAAACAAAGAGCACAAGAATAAAGCGAACATACTTAAAAAACAACACAAAAATAAATAAATAAAAAGAAAAACAATAAGAAATGAACAAAAATCAACCTAACAAGATATAACGAATTTATTACCTTCAAATAAATATTTACCCATCAAGTTTTGGTTTTGCTTACTATACTTGACTGGTGGAGGGGGGTAGACATGTGAAAATTGTGTGGGCGAGCTGTGCCACCATGGCGGAAGTGAACGGGTACTTCGTGGGTTGGAGTAAGCTTTTGCATCGTTAGAGCCACCTACACAATAAAAGGTGCCAAAAGTTGAATTTAAGTTCATGTGTGATGCTGTTGCACGCACACACTCACATACACAGACGTACAAGTCTTTGCACGTGTAGGTGTTAGTATACTTATGTCGGTGGAGGTAAATGTTTATTTGATTTCGTTATTCATTGCACAAATTTTTAGTGTTTGTGCTGTTAGTGAAAATCAAAAAATTACTCATACCACCTGCAATTACACTATGCAGCATGTTACTCATACGAATACGTTTGCAAATGAATTTTATGCAGTTAAATACTAATTCATATGCAATTATTTGAATCTAAAGGGATTATTTAATACCTCTTTGGAAGTACTTACCATTTGAAAAGGACTTTAAAACACAAAAAACAAAAACATTTCATAAGAAGAATACATCCCAAAATACATCACATAACAACTATGGAATAAAGTTGTATCTCTTAATTATGTAGAAATGAGACAATAAAACAAAGAATAGTCAAGATTGTAAGTATGTAGTATGAAAACTATAGAGTACATGCGATGAAGCTGAGAGAACTGACGTCGCCGATCCCCATCCGTTCATATGAAAAAAGCCCGACCTCTATGATGAACGCAATGCACACCTTCTCCAGAGATGAAATTGAAGGAACTGACGTAAGCAAACTGGTGGTCGCTGTGGTGTAGTGGTAGTGCGTTGGATTGCTACGCAGAGTGTCCGGGGTTCGAATCTCGGCACATGCAAAATCAAAAAGTAGAAAAGATAATTTTTCTACCCGGCACCACCTCTTGGCAGGCAATGGCAAACCTGCAACAGTAAAAATTGCTATGAAAAGCTTGTCACTTCGCCGTTCGGATTCGGCATTAAACTGTAGGTCCCTTCCATTCATGTACAAATATAACACGCACAAAATGAGTGGATGCGAAAAGCTCGGCCTAGGCCCTCCATGGGTTGTTGTGCCATTAAAAGTAAAAGTAAAGTAAGACGTAAGCGCCACTGTTCGGATGCATTTGATGTGAGTAAGGCTATCTTAGTTTCGTCTCATGTACACTACTCTTCAGAAGAGCTCTCTGTTTTTGCTTTTCTTGCTAGTGATAAGCAAAGAGCGTAAAGAGCTTCAATCTTTCAATGTATTATATATAGTACATACATATGAGATCCACACACATACCATACAATACATTGGAACCTAAATGTCGTCAATGGTAAGAAATGAAGCATTTCTAAGTACCAGTGATACTAAGTATACATTTATAATATATGTTAGTTTATTGGTAAATGTTTCTCTCAAATAACATTAACATGGCTCATTGATATTGCCTTTCAATTGTGGTCGCTGTAGCGTAGCGGTAGTGCGTTGGACTGTTACGCAGTGTGTCAGGGGTTCGAATCTTGGCACAGGCAAAATAAAACAACAAAAATTAAAAACAAAACAAAAAGTAACAACTACAAAATTTAAACACGGCAGCACCTCTTGGGCAGGCAATGGCAAATCTACAAGAGTAAAAATTGACTATGAAAAGATTTCCACTTCGCCGTTCGGATTCGGCATAAAACTGGGACCTACAGTTTTTTTTTTTCATGTACAAATATAACACGCACAACATGAGTGGATGCGAAAAGCTTGGCCTTTGGCACAACATGCGGTCATATTCGATACTGATTAAATGAAGTTTATTGTGGTAAAGGCATAAAGGCATCATTGCCACAATGGCTGCCTATCTCTTTATCGGTGTCCTGTGTGATTGCATTCCCTCTCCCACCTTCTTCCTCTCACCTATCAATCTTCCTTCCATTCAACACAATGCTCTGCATTCATAGGAGTACGCCCTGTGTGTTGACGGTATCAATAAAAAACAAAGAAAAAAATTTTGCATCTCAACTGAAGTTTTAGAAGCAAATATTTCCTATCGACATCTTAAAAAAACTGTATGCCCTTAGAATTTATCATCATGTTTGACTTTCAAAATTGTTAAGATATGTGACGCCCTTAGGTTAGGTTAATGTGGCTGGCCTACATCAACAAACAGAACGGTCCAGTTAAATGCCACATGATTTCTTACTTATGGTGGTAATCTGTTGTCACTTGGTGGTCTTCCAGAGGTGTGTTCACTTCATATCGGTAGGAATGTAAGAAGGTTATGAATGAGAATTGACCAGGAGACCATAACGGGAATCGTCGAGACTCTGACGAGTGCGATACCCACTAAACTATCTAAATCGTCATGTGACACTTTGTGGTCGCTGTGGCATAGTGGTAATGCGTTGGACTGCTACGCAGAGTGTCCGGGGTTTGAATCTCGGCACAAGCAAAATAAAAAAAATAAAAAAGTTGAAAACATAATTTTTCTACACGGCACCACCTCGTGGCAGGCAAAACCAACAAGAGTAAAAATTGCTATGAAAAGCTTTTCACTTCGCCGTTCGGATTCGGCATTAAACTGTAGGTCCTTCCATTAATGTACAAATATAACATGAGTGGAAGCTCGGCCAAGGCCCTCCATGGGCTTTTGTGCCATTAAAAGAAAAGTAAAGTAAGACACTTTTACATTGTATGAGTTTATACTATTTACTATTTACTGAAAAAATTATTAAATTTTTTTATTTTGTTAAACAATATGAGGAGCTCTAAAGCAAAACGCAATAGACGACACTAAACTATTGTGCTTTTTGAAATTTTCAATAAAAATGTACAAATTTTTTTTTGAAATTAATGGATGTAAACCGAGTTGGCATCACTTACTTACTTACTTACTTTTAATGGCACAACAGCCCATGGAGAGCCTAGGCCGAACTTTTCGCATCCACTCATGTTGTGCGTGTTATATTTGTACATGAATGGAAGGGACCTACAGTTTAATGCCGAATCTGAATCCGAACGGCGAAGTGAAAAGTTTTTCATAGCAATTTTTACTCTTGTAGGTTTGCCATTGCCTGCCAAGAGGTGGTGCCGTTTAGAAAAATTGTTTTTTCTACTTTTTTTTGATTTTGCCTGTGCCGAGATTTGAACCCCGGACACTCTGCGTAGCAGTCCAACGCACAACCACTACACCACAGCGACCACAGTTGGCATCACTACGATTATTTAAATTGAGATTTCTCTGCATGTAGCCAAATTGAGCGTGGAAATTATGGAGTCCAAAATGGATTTTCGAACGTTTCAACATTAACTTCTTACTGCTAGTTATAAAGTAGTAACAAACGAAGTCTGAGGTTCTAATTGTTGTGTGGGTAACCCCTTGGCCATTAAAACAACTTCACCCAACTTCACTTGTCTTCTTGTGCTGATCCTTATTCTGTACATTCATAATTAGTGGCAAAACAGTGTTGTTTAGTGTAATTTCCATTGTATGTTGAAAGTATTTAATCCTTAATGTTTAGAGCTTGGCACAAAAAAAGCAAAAATATTTCTTCTCTTTTTGCCTTAAACAAATAAGTAAAGTATTTGTGTGTAAACTTGAGTGTAAACACACGTACAATTCATTTATATACAGCACACACTCGCATACATATACGAGTGCATACACACACAAACCCATTTAACTCTCTAATATTGAAAAGGGTTGTCGATTCTTTCACTTCTCACTGCGCTGCGCAGATCTATGAGATTCGATTGTTGTTGATTTTGAATGTGAATTTCGTATTTATTTATTTTCATTTCTTCGTTTTCGTTTTGTTTGTGGTGATTTTTCGGTCAAATAAGGAGAATGTGTGTGTGAATGTGTGTGTCTGACTATACAAATAGAAAATACCAAAAATTGTTTATAAAAATTTGGCATTGCCATTTTGGCCATATCAGTTTTGCAGCATTATTTTATAGTCAGAATAATAGATACCCCTACTACTCGTATATCCTTCCAATGCTTCGATTTTTATCCAACCACTGCTCGTATTTTTCATTCTATTGAATGATTTTGTTGTTGTTCTTGTTATTATTATCCTATTGAAATGTTTGTTATTTTCTTTCATTAATTTTTTGTGCACAGTTTTCCGTTGTTTGCTTGCATGATAAGCCAAAAACAAATATTTGTAGATTTATTATAGATTTATTTGGCAAGTTGAACAAATACGAGTATGAAGAAATAGATCTGCATTCAAGCATCAGAAGGATACAAAATTTGTTTAAGTTTTTGCATGGGGAGAATGTAAGAGGAGCAAGAATAATAGAGAGTAAGAGAGGGAGAGAGAGTAGAAGTGCCAACTGTTTTCATGTATCATAAACTGAGAGGTTCCCGAAATTTATATCCACATTATCTTCTTTTTCACTCTCTCCCTCACTCTCACCTCAAAAATTTGTTTAAGTTTTTGTATGGGCAGAATGTAAGAGGAGCAAGAATAATAGAGAGGAAGAGAGGGAAGAGAGTAGAAGTGCCAACTGTTTTCAAGTATCATAAACTGAGAGGTTCCCGAAATTTATATCCACATTATCTTCTCTTTCGCTCTCTCCCTCACTCTCACCTCAAAAATTTATTTAAGTTTTTGTATGGGCAGAATGTAAGAGGAGCAAGAATAATAGAGAGGAAGAGAGGGAAGAGAGTAGAAGTGCCAACTGTTTTCAAGTATCATAAACTGAGAGGTTCCCGAAATTTATATCCACATTATCTTCTCTTTCGCTCTCTCCCTCACTCTCACCTCAAAAATTTGTTTAAGTTTTTGTATGGGCTGGATGTAAGAGGAGCAAGAATAATAGAGAGGAAGAGAGGGAGAGAGAGTAGAAGTGCCAACTGTTTTCATGTATCATAAACGGAGAGGTTCCCGAAATTTATATCCACATTATCTTCTTTTTCACTCTCTCCCTCACTCTCACCTCAAAAATTTGTTTAAGTTTTTGTATTGGCAGAATGTTAGAGGAGCAAGAATAATAGAGAGGAAGAGAGGGAGAGAGAGTAGAAGTGCCAACTGTTTTCAAGTATCGTAAACTGAGAGGTTCCCGAAATTTATATCCACATTATCTTCTCTTTCGCTCTCTCCCTCACTCTCACCTCTTTTACTCTTAACTACCATTTATACTTAGTTATAAGTTGGCATTGTTATGTTTCATCAATAAAATTCAACATATATGTATTTATTTTTGGTACATATATTTATTTTTGTACAAACATATAACTATTTATGTATGTACATACATGTGTGTCGGTTTGAATATATAGTACATACCTATACATGCATATGATAAAAAGCACTGTGTTCAAGTTTTTGATTACTTCAGCTCCAACCGGAATTCTTCTTTAACAAATTTCAGCACACACCCGTATACACTGTCAAACTGAAAATAATCCAGAACTACCAGAAATACTCTCCTATTTTCTACCTCTTTGTTTGTTTCTGCTGTCTGTCTGTCTATCTTTCCGTTCGCTTGTGTGCGTACGTGTGGAAAAAAGCACTGAAAACGAAGTGTATTTGATTGAATGCGTTGCAGTGTATCTGTGTGTGTGTGTGTATGTGTGTGTGTGTGTGTGAATCAGCCTGTATATTAAATTGACTGACAGCACATACGAGTACATGCTCTTCGACACATCACTATTTCAGAGCAAATGAATACCAAAAAAAAAAAAAAACACAGTATTGTAGCATCGATTCGATTTCTCATTAGTTTGCTTCACTGTGCAGAACACACGCATACATATCCATTGATGGAGGTAGCGACGGACTGAGGTGGACGTGAGGGCTACAACCTGTCTCTCAAATTGGTCTTCGTGATAAAAACAAAAACAAATTTCCAATGTTCCTTAATTTTTTTTTCAATATATACACGGCTTACTTTTTAAGAGCTTTATAGTGATGTTTGGTCTACTTTTCAATCTGTTTCTCGGTCTGGGTTTAGGTTATTTGTTTTCCGGATACTTTAGGCCTAGTTTTTGGTTTTAATGTGGTCTCATTTTGATCAGCGTTTTGGATGGTTTTTGGTCAGAATTACCATATTTATCTTTTTTTGAATTTCCATCTTATATTTAGTCTGCTATTTTACTAATTTTTTGTCAATATTTGATCTCATTTTGAACTGAGTTTAAGTTTAACTTTCAGTCTAATTTTGGTCTAATTTTCAGACTTAACTTTGAACTAATTTTTGGTCCGAACTTGGTCTCTTTTTTTGGTGTAACTCTGAATGTTAGTCTGGCCTTCAGTCCGAATTTTGATTTATGGTTTGTTCCAATTTTTGGGCCGAATTTCAGTCTGATTTTAGACTCAATTTTATACTTATTTTTTCCTGAATTTCGGTCTGATTTTGATTTTGATTTTAGTCTGGTTTTGGTCACAGTTTTGTATTTTGGTGTGGCGCTTGGGGTAATTTTCGCCTCCTTTCGGTTTGAGTTTTGGTAACATTTCTTGTCTCGATATTGGAATGATTAAAATTTGAATTTTCGTCTACTTTCGGTTGGAATATTTGTCTAAGTTGAAGTCCAATTTTTAGTCTGAATTCCATTTAGAATTTTGGATTTCTTTTCCTCAATTTTGGTTTGAATTTAGATTGTTTTATGGTTTCTTTACGGTTTAAAATTTGATGTTTAGTTTGTGTTTTGGTCTGAGTTCTGCTCTGGCATCTGCTCTGGCATCTGCTCTTCAATTACTTAGTTTCGTTTTTGATTGATTTTCGGTCTGAATTTTGGATGGGATTTTGGTTTGAATTTCGATCTACTTTTGGTCAGATTTCTGGTTTTAGTGTTTGGTCACAAATTGGTCTCCTCTGGATTTAATTTCTGATTTCAAAATCTGTTTGAATTTTTATGCAGATATTGTTTGATGTTTTCAACTGTTTTCCAGCATGGACTGCTATAACTCAAAAGCCCCTTTACCTCAATGCCGAACTCCAATGCCTATGATCCGCCACTGTGTCCACGTATGCGTAACAATATGAAATTGATGACTTTGAATCCTTCAACGCATGATTTTGACTATTATACTCGCCCTTTCATCGTTTAATTCAATACCCACCTAACTACCTACATACAATTTTTGGTGTGGCCACATAATGATAACAAGAACAATAACAACATAAACAGTAAAATCGCAACAACAACAATAAAAACTTTTCCAGTTTTATTAGACTGTTGTGCGTGTATTTGTGTATTTCCGTTCAATCTTTTCTCGTCTTCCTTAATCCGTTCCTTGATTTCTTCACCTTTTCCACACACACATCCACACAACTAACGCTCGCTCATTCTACTTCAAATCTCTTTTGAGGTCAAATCATTGTGATTGTGTTGAGAGTGAGAAGAGTGAAACAGCTCGATTGCATATTGAAAAGAGCTGGCGCTGGTGAAATTGAAGCTGGTTATTGCCACACCAAAGTATATTAGCTCAAGTGATAAACCCAGCTCGTGACAGCTATTAGAAAGTTGAAATGATGAGTCTGAAATGATTTCTTTGTCCTTTATTTATTTTCGGTTGGTATTTGAAGTGAATATTTTTGATTTGTTTTTTTCATATTTGTTGTTGAAATATGAGTGTTTTGAGTATCTATTTTGATAGCCCACAAAATATTTATAGCTCTATGATATCACAAGTGGTGGTTGGAGCAGATAGAAATGAATAGTTGAATTTGATGTGTGAAAATATCACAATTGCTTGTGTTATATAAATTTTAAGGCAAGTATTTAAGTAGGAAAAAAAAAAGTGGATACTTTATGTGAATACGTATTTGAATGGAGCTTTTTTTTCCACAACTTTGGTTCGTCGTTGATTTATTCTGGAAAATGGATCTCCTAGATTTATTTATCTTTTGTATTGATGGATGTTACTTGTAAGGTGTTTTTTTTTAGAAGTGTGATTTTCAAGAAGAAATAAAACGCATATAATTTAATGTTATGGCCAAGAATTTAGCTTATTATTTATAAAGATAAGAATTTGCCATAAGTGGCCGTCGCGGCTGGTTCGAATAAATTCCAGCCGAGAGGCCCTAGTTTCGACCACTTTTTGCAACAATTGGGGCCGTATGCCAGTGATAACGCGCCGAATATTCTCTTCCAAGACGTCAATCGTCTGGGGCTTATCTGCGTAGACAAGCAACTTCACATAACCACACACAAAATAGTTCAGCAGTGTTAAATCGCACGATCTTGAAGGCCACGCCACAGGCACACGACGCGAGATAATGCGCTCACCAAAAGTTTCCTTCAATAAATTGATTGTTTCGTTGGTTGTATGGCTGTATGGCATGTAGCGCCGTCTCATTGGAACCAAAGGTCGTCCACATCAACATCCTCCAATTCACAATTCAGGCACGAAAAAGTCATTAATCATGGCTCTATAGCGTTCCCCATTGAGTGTAATATTATGACCGGCTTAATTTTTTAAGAAATATGGACCAATGATTCCCTCTGCCCATAGAGCAAACCAAACAGTGACTTTTTGAGGATGTAACGGCGTCTCAACAATGGCTTGTGGATTATGATCACTCAAAAGGCGACAATTTTGCTTATTAACGTACCCCCCATTCAACAAAAAGTTAGCTTCATCGCTGAAAAATATTTTCTTGTGAAAATCGGCATCGGTGGCCATCTCGTTTTGAGCCCATTCACCGAAAGTACGACGCGCTTGATGGGGTCGTTCAGCTTCAATTCTTGCACGAGTTGGATTTTGTAAGATCGCAAACCAAGATCCCTCCGCAAAATCTTCCATAAAGTGGATGAGCATAGCTCCAATTGTTGCGCGCGATGGTGGATGGACTCATTCGGGTCTTCTTCGATACTCTGCTTCACAGCAGCAATAGTGTCTTCGGTGCGCACTGTACGGCGTCTATGAAGATGCGAATTATCCACTAGAGTAAACGTGGTGCGAAACCGATCCATTGTTGCTCGAATTACCGAATCTGATAGGCGATTATGTGGACCGAATATTGGACTCAGCGCGCAAACCGAACCATTATTTTGGTAATAAATTTGCACGATTTGCAAACATTGTTCAAATGTTGAGTAAGTCTAATCATTATAAAATGGCCAACCCAACTGAGCATAAATCAAGTGACAGCTCTCAAAAAGACCAACTACGAAAAAAGTATTGCCAGATTGAAAACCACACTTCTAAAAAAAAACACCCTTTAATTATGAAATCAATGAAATGATCTATTTCGATATTAAACACTAGGGTTGACCTTTAACTAGTGAATGAAAGCACAGATTTTAGCAATTTTTAAATGTAGATTCAAGTCTCCATTAGCCGGTTCTTCTTCTTGAAGTCAATTACTCTTCTGAGAGGGATACAGAATAAAGAGAGAGCAATAACTAACCATGAAACCATAAAGAATAATAAATAATAAGATAAAACTGAGTCGGGCTTTTCCAAATGAATGTTTGAGGACCAGCTGAATACATTCCAACAGAGTCGTCGCCGTCTACGTCGGCTCTCTCGTAACGTAGTCTAATCTCAAGTTACAACAACACCATGCTCTAAGGCAAGCAAATGAGCGAAGAGATTGGCACCCCCAGTGTTGCCAAATCAGTGCTTTTTCCAACAGGTCGGGTGGATTTTTTTAAATTAAATTCGAAAATAATACATTTGGTGGATGTGCTTTTTATTTCAACTTGAAGATACTGTTTCATTTTATAGCAGTGCTTTTTTCAACTTGGCAACACTGTTTACGTAGCTCAATAAAGTTTATCTCTAATGTTTTGTCCAAGCCACCCTAATGCACCTTTTCTTTCCTATTCATTTTCTCTATCCTTGTTTCTTTTCATTCTCTTTCTTTTGCTATTGCTTTCTCTCAGTTCTTCTCTAGAACGCTTTTCACACCGGTCGGTTGGGCTCTTCAATATATTTATTGTAATTCTAAAAATTCCAATTTTTCATTTTACTAAATTAATGTTGTTAAATTACGAAATACAAATTTCTTCTATTTTAATATGCCATTAATTAACTTCTGAAACATGGCCTTTGCCGGATTCCATTAGTTGTTGTAAAATTACAAACAAAACAAAAAAAAAAAAGAAAAAAAGGTGGTTATCCATCGTAAGAGACACCCCACCAAACCATGACTGAAGCTGGGTAATGACCCTTTTCGACTCGTGGGATCAGTTCAGATGCTTCCTTAGATGGCCGTGCATACACCCTATGCTTGCGCAAAAAAAATTGTTTCATCCGTGGATAAGATTTTACTGTGCAAGTTATCAGGGTTTGGATTTTTCCACCCTATTTTTTTCCAAAGCTGCAGTCAACAAATGTCCGGTGCGACGTTTGAAGGCACCAAGTCCCAAGTCTTTTTTAATAATTCATGACTCAGAGTCATGGACTTTTGCGTGGTATTCATCTCACGGGACTTTCCGTTTTTGGAGCGTATTTCGTTGAATTCCTGATTTGACGGCTTTGATGACTTGCGGCGTGCGAACTGTACGTGGACGGCCCGACCGGTGGTGATCTTTGATATCTCCAGTCTCTTCATAAAGTTTTATGCACCGGTAAACGAACATGCGATTAATTCCGAGTGGGCGGAGCGTTTTGAAAATATCGCCTGTTTTAATTTCATACTTAAAAAGGGCTATAACAGCGATACGGTTCTCATTGTCTGATCACTACATGGTGAAAGCTGACACAATTTTGAATTCCCATTACAGACTAACGATATAGAGGTTAGCTTTCATAAACCATGTGGTAATAACAGGGTATGTTCAATTTTACTATTGGAATGGGTGTGTTCAATGTTGTAACAGTATTTATGTCCCTACTAAGTAAATGACTCACTCAATAACGATCCCAAATCAATTTCCGAGTGTGGTTTTATGAATAGAGTTTAATTCAACTTCCATAAGACCCAATATTTCCTGATATCTGGCAAAGGAGCTTCCCAACCCCCTGTTGATCCCCTCATTATGGATGGTTTGATTATTGCGGGGTCAGCGCTCTTGATGCTCTGAGCAAGTCTATTCAATGTGATGTTCATTAAAATAATCACATACTTATTCGAAGTGTCGAAAGAAGCAGGCAAACGATGTTAGAAATACTGCACTCCGACTGATTTCCGCAGGATCTACCCATCCTATATCCATCAAAAAAAGGAGCATAATTCAAATCTATAGACAGAAGCTTCCCGAACGCAACTGGATCTTCTGGGCCGTATTCAACACAGAGTGATAAAGATTATAGTTGACAGTAGGGTCTTCAGCTCCTTTAACTTCTTGGAACATTGTAGAAATGTAGCTTGCATGACTAATTTGTACCGATATTTTCATCGAAATTATTCTGCCAAGATGTGCAGTTTGATACCAATAGTTTTTTGTGTTTTGATTTTGCTAGTTAAAAAACAATTGGATAAGGATTAAAGTTTCCAATAGATTTTCTCGGGAATTGTTAACAATGGACTTAACTAAATCCAAAGGAAAGATGCACTGGAGCTAAAATTTAATTTTTGATATTGTAAAAAATGAAATTATTTCAAAGAAAGCGACGCCAACGATATTTTGGCGATCATGGCTCCATATTCACATATGTATGCTCGGCGAAACGTCACTGTCGGGATCAACGATATTTTGACGATCATGGCTCCATATTCACATATGTATGCTCAGCGAAACGTCACTGTCGGGATCAACGATATTTTGACGATCATGGCTCCATATTCACATATGTATGCTCAGCGAAACGTCACTGTCGGGATCAACGATATTTTGACGATCATCGCTCCATATTCACATATGTATGCTCGGCGAAACGTCACTGTCGGGATCAACGATATTTTGACGACCATCGCTCCATATTCACATATGTATGCTCAGCGAAACGTCACTGTCGGGATCAACGATATTTTGACGATCATCGCTCCATATTCACATATGTATTCTCGGCGAAACATCACTGTCGGGATAAACAAGCTGTACACATTTCGTATATTATTATTTCTTTATTTAAAATCTTTTCTTTAAAACTCTTAAATAAATTCATCTCTTTGCAGATCACACGATCGGGAAAGTGGCGATTATGCGGGCTCAATATCAGATCTACAAAGCGTTACCTCACGTCTAAGCACGGTTTCGGTAAGTGGTTGTCGAATACATTGAAACTTGTAGAAATTCTTTTAATTTTGAACCAGTAAAACTGAGAGCTTATGCAGTTAAAGTAGTAAGGGGGAAAAAAGCAATCAGCAAAACGCAAATACAAATACAAAATTGAACGCAGCTATTTCTTATCGAAAGCTCGAAAGCTCGACAGCGAAAGCAAAATATTGAGATGTTATTTGTGCTGTCATACATACATATATACAATGGGAGGCAGAGATGGTGGGCCTCAACTACACACACATACAAACAACATAGATAGAGGCAGAGATGTAGAGATGCAGAGAGGGAGAGAATCAACTGCTACTACGACTAAATTGATTAAGTGCACTTTAACAAACAAACTTTTGATATTTGAGGAATGATTTCTCTTTTACAAAAATATCTACTTACGACCAACCAACACAATTGCAACAGCAATAGTTTTTGCTTAACTGCATAGCAAAGGAATGCGAAAGCTTTTAAAAAGTTTTACGCTGGTATTTTATTATTCCACTTTCTTTATTTTCGTGTGTGTGTGTGTGTGTGTGTGTGTGTTTTTATGTGTATTTTTAACTTCTTACCTTGTTGTTTTTTCTTATTTACCGTGTACTTTGTGTGCATTAATTCTCAAACTTTTTTTTTCTCATCCTTTCTTTGTTGATTTGTAATTTTCCACATTAGTCGATTATTTTTGTTACTAATTTTCTTTTTTGTTGCTTTATTTTTCTTCTTTTCTACAGATTGGTACCAACAATTGTACTGCACGGTATCGCACGCTGAGCGGTGGCATCGGTGAATCGCCATCCTTATCACCAAGTCCATCATCCGATTATGAGGACATTGCTGCAACGCGCGGCCTCCCACCGAGTCTTGCGGCGAAGAGTAAAAAGAATGGCGTCGCGCATAAGGCAAACACCATCAGTCAGAAGGCAACTGTACATCATGTAAGTTAATTACAGTTAGTGGAAAGTTTGCAGTGCCCACACATACACGGACACTCATAGTCTATGGTACATTGAATGGGATTCAGTGTATGTGTGCGTGTGTATGAATGATTGTTTATGGGTAGCGGAAATGTTCTAACTACACAATTGCAAATTGCAATTTACAATTGCAAATCTCGAAATCCAAAAGTTTCCCAACCAAATTGTACAAAGACTGTATGTGTGTTCCGGCTGCGTCTATGTGTGTGCGTCTAATCATATGTAGAGGAAATTTTAAGTCAAATGCTCTTCCCTAAAATCCTATGAATATCCTTAATCATTTGTCCGTAGCATACGATTTAACATCATGGCATTTGATTCGGCTTGGTTTTGTTTTTGTGCACAAGTTTTTCCCCCCATTTTACTCCCATCCTGTACATCTTTTTTCTCGCAGTGTTGTGCATTTGAAAATCTCTTTTAAATCGTTGCATTTGTTAATCGCATTTGGCCGCTTTTAGTCTATGGTTCAATTAGAAACTTTTGTTTTTGTGCTGTTATTTAAACTGGTTCACAGAGTACTTAATTAGCTTAGGTTTGAACGGATGCCCATGAAATAGTACGCTCGAGATCTAAATGTATTTCCGCTTACATAAAACGCGATATAATTTAAGTGGCAATCTAAATGGGTGCAAGTAGATAGTTTTAATCTATTTTGTGTTATATTTGGAGTTGAAATTTTAACAAATATTGAAACTTAAAAGAAAGTGCGTGCATTATTTATAAAGCCGCATACGCACATAGGGTAAATTGGAATTTATATTCCCCGCATTGAAGGATGGATGAATTATTTAAAGAAAACATACTTCCATTCAGAACCCATTCAAGTCGTATAAACCTTTGCAACTAAATATATACCAAAGGTCCCCGAAAAAGTTGTGCAGATGCGGAAAGGGATGAAAGGTTGATGAATCTAAATTCAAGGAATATTTAACTCTTGGTAATTTGAAAACTTTTCAACACCCCCTTGACCCACTACCAACCAACATACATACCCCTTACCAACCTATTTAACATAGAGTGGACTACATACATTTGTAATATTAAATGAATTTTGTCACTGTTGTGTATACCGAAAAGTACCAGGTATGTTAAAAAGTATAAATATTTCAAAGTTGCCTTTCCTTATATTAAAAAAAAAAATATGGTAAAGGGTAATTTTTATAAGAGTTTAGTTTCTGAAAATAAAAAAAACACAGAAACTTTACAAAAGTGAATGAAATTTTTATTTGGATCGATAAATCAATTCCTGCCATTTACTTTTTAAAGATAATTTCACTTAAATGTTGCCCGCGGCTACGCTTCAAGTGGAACATTCCGAAGGTGCAATTTTGGCACATTTTTCACACATTTCGACCGGAATCTCACAACTAAAGCGTTCAATGTTGGCTTCCAAAGCAGAAATCGTGTTTGGCTGGTCCCTATAGACAAGAGACTTAACATAGCCCCACAAAAAATAATCTAACGGGGTCAAATCACACGATTTTGGTACTTGGTGGCCAATTGACTACACCAAAACGTGAGATTAACGGCTCACTAAAATTGCCTCTCAATTGATGCATGGTTTCGCGTGCAGTGTGGCATGTGGCACCTTTCTGTTGGAACCACATGTCGGCCGAGTCCACTTCTTGCATTTTCGTCAAAAAAAAGTGTTAAAATCGAACGGTACCTTTCTCCATTGACCGTAACGTTGCGGCCTTCATCGTCTTTGAAGAAGTATGGTCCAATGATGCCGCCTTCTCATAAACCGCACCAAACAGTAAATTTTTCGGGATGCATTGGTAGCTGCTTAATTGCCTCTGGCTGGTCTTCACTCCAAATACTGCAATTCTGCTTATTCATGGATCCATTGAGCCAACAATGAACATCGTCGCTGAAGACAATTTTGCGATAACACACATTTTTCACAGAGCACGAATTTTGATAATAAATTTCAATAATTTGCAAACGTTGTGAAAAAAACGTTGAGTCTATTCATTATGAAATGGCAAACCAAACTGAGCATAAATCAAGTGACAGCTGTCAAGAAGACCAACTCCGAAAAAAGTGTTGCCAGATTGAAAACCACACTTCTAGAAAAAAAACCCTTTAGAAGGCTTGAAGCTTTCTCATATATTTTACGAAACTATGGCACCAACATGTAACGGATGTTTTTTTTAGAAGTTTGGTTTTCAAGGAGAAATAAAACGCATATAATTTAATGTTATGGCCAAGAATTAACTTTATTATAAAGATAAGGATTTGCCATTATGTTTAAAACACAATTTCGAGCAAATGGCCGCCGCGGCTGGTTCAAATAAATTCCAGCCAAGAGCCATACACTCCAATTTTCGAACACGTTTTGCAGCACTTGGGGCCGTATATCAGTGATAACATGCCGAATATTCTCTTCCCAGGCGTCAATGGTCTCGGGCTTACCTGCGTAGACAAGCGACTTCACATAACCACAAAAAAAATAGTCCAGCGGTGTTAAATCGCACGATCTTGGAGGCCACGCCACAGGCCCACGACGCGAGATAATGCGCTCACCAAAAGTTTCCTTCAATAAATTGATTGTTTCGTTGGTTGTATGGCTGTATGGCATGTAGCGCCGTCTTGTTGAAACCAAAAGTCGTCCACATCAACATCCTCCAATTCACAATTCAGGCATGAAAAAGTCATTCATCATGACTCTATAGCGTTCCACTTTAACTGTAACATTGTGGTCGCATTCATTTTTGAAGAAATATGGACTAATGATGCCCTCTGCCCATAGAGCACACCAAACAGTGACTTTTTGAGGATGTAACGGCGTCTCAGCAATGGCTTGTGGATTATGAACACTCCAAATGCGACAATTTTGCTTATTAACGTACCCATTCAACCAAAAGTGAGCTTCATCGCTGAACAAAATTTTCTTGTGAAAATCGGGATCGGTGGCCATTTCGTTTTGAGCCCATTCACCACGCTTGATGGTCGTTCGGCTTCAATTCTTGCACGAGTTTGATTTTCTAGGATCGCAAAGCAAGATCCCTCCGGAAAATCTTCCATAAAGTGGATGGGCACAGCTCCAAATGTTGCGCGCGATGGCGGATGGACTTATTCGGGTCTTCTTCGATACTCTGCTCCACAGCAGCAATAGCGTCTTCGGTGCGCACTGTACGGCGTCTCTGAGGATGCGAATTATCCACAAGAGTAAACGTGGTGCGAAACCGATTCATGGTTGCTCGAATTACTGACTCTGCTGGGCGATTATCTCGACCGAACATTGCACGCCGCGCGAACCGAAGCATTATTTTGGTAATAAATTTGCAAGATTTGCAAACATTGTTCAAACGTTGAGTAAGTCTATTCACTATGAAATTGCAAACCAAACTGAGCATAAATCAAGCGACAGCTGTCAAAAAGACCAACTCCGAAAAAAGTATTGCCAAATTGAAAACCACACTTCTAAAAAAAAAGAATAATTCATTATCGCAGAAATAGAACTACATCTTTACCAAACAAAACAACAAATTTAAAATGTTTTAAGCATTAGTTTAATTTAGTTTCTCATAATTGAACCAGTAATGTCATTTTAGTACAAATGTATGCTTTTGGGTCTTAAGTTGTTTCAAAAAATTGCAATTGTACTAACAATATCATCATGTAAGTAGTTGCTGTTTGCACTTAAAATGAGGTGAAAGAGTGAAAATAAGAGAAGAAGATCGGAATTACACCAAATAACTGCATTCATAATTCTGTTGTTGTTGTTGTTGCGATACACTCTAAGGTACATACACAAGTAGAGATGAAGATGTCGACAGGAGATTCTAAAAGCCAAAGAGGAAATTTGGTACTCTCCCTAAAACAAAGTTTGTTACTCTTCCTAAAAGGAAGTTTGTTACTCTTCCTAGAAGGAAGTTTGTTACTCTCCCTAAAAAGAAATTTGTTCCTCTTCCTAAAAGGAAGTTTGTGTCTCTCCGGAGACACGAAAGATACCAAATTTCTTATCTTTATCTCTTCTTTTTGCTAGGTATACTGTAAAGTTAGTCCACCTTAATATCGGATAATATCAACCTTTAATAGCTAACACTTTTAACATTTTGATGCTCCGAACTCTAAATCCTTTGAAATATTAGAAAACCCCCAAATTTCATTATTTGCATTTCAATTATGTATAAATTTTAGTTTTCGAATTATTTCCACTGCCTCCGGGCAGTGTTTCATTTAACCATTCTGCTATTTCTATTAGTAACACCACCTCCTTCTCATAAAGCCACCTCCTTCTCCACAAGCATAATGTAAAATTTGCATCTAAATGCAAATTAGACTATGTGATGCACAAACAGAATAAAACAAAAATCGAAAACGAAAGTTAAATTTTTGACTTTGAAAATAATTTCCCTAAAATTGCATTGCCAAATTTACCAAAAAAAAAAAAAAACAAAAGAAATATACAAATTGGAAAAAACTTTAAATACAAATGCTCTTCAGACTTGCATGCTACAAAAAAAATTTTGAGTGAGAAACAACAAAAAATTCCATTAAACTTTAAAACCAACATGTCTGCATATTTAAGCAACCCATAAGGATGGAAGGAAGCTTTTTCCGCAACTTCTGTACTTCTCCTCTTTGCACTTTGTTCAGTCTTTACTTTGCTCAACTCTTATTTCCCCTACATCACATTACAGCCACTAAGCATAGCCTGTATGGACTTTTATAGTTTAAAACCATGTAAAGCAAATGTCTACGCTTAAAAATGCATTTAAAGCGTAAACATTATGATGCACTCACTCACACATTCATACATACATGCATACACACGTACATACACAGGAAAGGACAGACTGACAGACAGACATACAAACACACACGCTTGGATGGATGGATGGATGGATGTGAAGGAGGCCGAGAACCTGACCTACGAGTGCAGGACAGTTCCTCAAGCACTCAGGCTATGTAGCCCATTGTACTTAAGGCCTAGGAAAAGAAGAAGGGGTGACAGCAAGAAAGGGGTTAGAGAAAAAGAGGGAAAAAGTTGAAAAAGGGGTTATAGGGGGACTACGTTCTCTTCCGCACGTTTACGTTTAATCCTACTCTTACATAATGATTTTCATTTCCTTTTGAGAACGTACTAAAAAACTATTACTTCAACTGCTACTACACAAGCACATAAACACACAAGCACGTAACTTATTTCAGTGGCTTGTTTGTTGTTGCATTTTTGGTATATTGGTAGTACATGTGTGTGTGTGTGTGGTGTGTGTGTGTGTGCACGCTTATAAGCGAGTGTACCATTAAACTTTTTAATGATTTAACTAACGAAAACTTTCTCCTTTACTTTGTGCTTCTCTCTACATTTTCATGCCATTACATTTTACTTTAATATTCTCATTTCTCTCTCTTCCCTTATCTTCCTCTCTCTCTCTCTATTCCATGCATTCCGTTACTGCTGTCATCAACATCAACGTCATTACACACGCACTGAATGGAATATATGGGCGCGCCTGGCAATATGCTACACATTTCATGATTACTGCTGCTGTTGCTGCTACTTGCTGCTGCTGCTGCTGCTGCTCTGTTGCTCTCGCTCATTGCATTTCAACACAAAATAATGAAATTTTTGAAATGAAAATGAAAATCGACAAAACAAATCCTTGCATATTTAAAAAAAAAAAAAAAACAAAAACAAAAACAAAACTAAAATAACAACAACAACAACAACCACCCAAAAACAACAGTCCAACGAAATGCGTAGCTCACCAAAGGAAATTGGCGCATTTAATGAGAATGGCAGGAACTTTGTTGCCACAAAGGATACTTCAAGGGATTTTAGCAATTCTCAAGATAATACCGACCGTGGCAGTATGAGCGATCAGGCTTTTGCATGTTCGGCGAGTTCAGTGGAAAGTTTACCCAGCGCTTCCGGTTCAAGTAAGTTTCGTTTTTTTTTTTTTTTTTCTTCTCTCCTCCATAGCTCCCTGGTTCCGTAGAGTTCATATTTGTTGTATGTACTATGCAGTAGTTGCATATTGGTCTATTAACAGTTGGATTTTTTGTTGGTGCTGTTATTTGTTTTTGTTGTTATTTAAGTGGTTTTCAGTATATATATATATATATATATATATATATACACACATATTCTTGACTATAATAAAAACGTGAAATTTTCCCCCGAAAACTTAATGAATTTTTAATGCGCTTTTGAAATGCAAAAGTTTCTTCGACTTTTTCATTCCCCCAGCGCTAGCTCTTACTACTGCTCTAGCATAAAACGAAAGGAAGGAAGGAAGGAAGGAAGGAAGGTAGAAAGCAAGCACTTTTTTACTACTGCTCTCCTGCCGCTGATGTTGTTTGCTGTACCCTGCCCCAATTGTGTGTGGGAGAGTACATGAAAATTGCTGTTTGTTGCACAATTTTAATGAACAAAACTCAAAACTTTTTGAATTCTCACCAAAGCGCTCCAGAAATAAACACAACAGCAAAATGAAATTAACAAGCGACAAAAACACAACAAAAACGTTTTTCGTATTTTTTTTTTTTTTTTTTGTTTAACAGCAAATTTCAGCAAAAATTTTTATAAAATTTCAAACAACCAAAAAACAAAAAAAAACAATTTAAGTTTATTAAAATTAGTAAATATTAAAATAAATTTGACATCTGCAACTCAAACTTTTCTTCCATCCGCTTTGCCCCATCCTTTAAACACACAGGTACCCAAGCGCTCGTACGTCCTGGCAGTCCACACAGCTCCATCTCTATTGAAGATCGAAATTCGTTAGCGCCAATTTGTAAAGCCAAAGCACTTGTCGATAGCATGCCAAATCCGTACGATAAGGAAGCACTCAAATTTAAGGTAAGTGAAGGTGCAGGAAAACCGGCAAAAAGCAAACAAGCAAGCAAAAAGCAAAAGCAGCAATACTCAGAAATAAAGAAGGAAATTAAAGTGCCACACAAAAGACACAAAGTACTCTACACTCACACACATCCAAGCACACTCGCAGAGACACGAATTTGGAAGCGCAGGTGTTGCTCACTAGAAAATGACACCAGTCAGTGGCAATGGCATTGGCAATGGCAACAGCAACTGGTTCTACTTAATTTATGCTTGTGTTTGCTTTAAATTACTTAAAATTTAATTCAACATATTTTTTTTAATTTAATTTAATTTTGGATTTTCTTCTTTCTTCCTTCTCTTCAGAAAGGTGACATTATCGAAGTCTTGTCAATGAATGCGTCTGGCATTTGGAAGGGTCGCTGTCACGGGCGTATGGGTCATTTTAAATTTATCAATGTTGAAGTCTTACCCGAACAGCGAATGAAAAATTCAAATAGTAAAAATTTAACAATGGGCGGACGTCATGTTAATAGCAATGGTCCGAATTCTGTGGAGGATTTACTTTTTCGTATTGGACTGAAGGAATATACATCGGTCTTTGTGTTGAATGGGTGAGTGTTGTAGCAAATGAGAACAAAGTATTAAATGGCAGAAGGTAGATAGCTAGAAAAAGATGGAATATAGCGAAAAAAGATTTATAACCACTTCAAATATGAGGCAAATTTGGTAGAAGTTTGTGTCAATGAAAAAAAAAAATCACGAAGGAATATTTGGTATATTTTTTTCATGGTCCACGGATGAGGCAAACAAATCTATTTCAAACATAAGTATCAGGGCACATGAAAGATAGGAGAAGTAATCCCTATCTTGGGTTTACCAAGACCCTTCGGTAAATTGTGAATTTCAGTACATACTTCATATGTGATTCTAACTAACAAACTCTATCTTAAGTCCATGGCTCCATGAGTAATTATGTAAATTGCTCCTATCGCTTATGGCCCACGGATGAAGTTCAATCTTGAGTCTATGCAAAAGGTCAAAACGTGAAGTACATTCTAAATCTATTGCTAAGAGCAAGTGGACAAATGCCAGGAAGAGAGATTTGAGGGGAAGAGGGTACCATCCTTGTAACCTTAAATACTTAGATCCATTCATTCGAGCCTAAGTCTGTGAGCATAAAAAATGAATAAATGCATTCTCAAAACAATAGACTAATTTTAAATCTCTATCCACTCCATAGATGGATCTTAAGTTTACATTATATTCGAAATCAATGAATGAGGTGAAATATTATGTCGATTCTAAATTTACGGGGTTAAAGAAACAGGGTCAATAATGTTCCACATATCTCACAATTGGAACTAAAGAATTTCGTCACAAATGTTTTGGTGAAGAAAGCAACGATCTCTTTATGGTACCCTCTTCCCCGCAAATTTCTCTTCCTGGCATTTGAAAGTTCTATATCTCTAAGAATAATTACTCTCAGTTTCAGAGAGAGAGAGAGAGAGAGAGAGAGAGAAAGAGAGAGAGAGAGAGATGTGACATCATTAAAACCTCCAAAAATAAATTATTGACCTCCATGTTTATTTCTCCTTTTCCAACACATTATTTCAGCTACGAAGACTTGGAACTCTTCAAAGAGCTTGAACCAGCCGACTTAGATTACCTGGGCATTATCAATCAGGACCATCGAGCTAAATTGTTAACTGCAGTGCAGCTGCTGCATGACATTGAATGTAAGTATTATACAATAAAGAACAACAATAAGATTTGTATTCCAAAAAAAAAATTAAAATTTTGCACAAAACATTATCAAAAAAAAATGTGCAACTCTGCACTTCCCCTCAGTCACTAATCGTTACACAATTTTCCGCTGCTCATAGCTGCCCATTTCTCACAAACAGGTTCCGATGGCGACATTGCCGGCTCCAGTTCGGAGAACGACGAGGCCCGTCTCAATAATATCAACAAGAAACACGGAGCTTCCCCGTTCGGACGGCGGCACTTCCCGCGTGACTCCGGCTGTTATGAAGGGTCGCCGGTACCCTCATCACAGACACCCACACAAACAATTACGTCCACCGATGAATCGAATAGTCTCGACGATGTGGTCACCAAGTGTTCGAGCGAAATAATGAAACGTGTAGAGAGTGCGCGACGGCAGAAGGAGAACCCGTTCAAGGCGGGACTGCCAGCGCGTGTAGGCAAGAAGGCGCTGCTCGGTTCGGGGCTGATGGGTGATGATACGTTAACGCGTGGGGGAGGCCTGAGCGAGAAGTCAAGCGATTCGGGCGTGAGTAGCAGTTCGTTGTCATCGGGCCCCATGAAGAACAGCTCTTAACATTTGCCAACCATACTCGCCCATGAGTTAATGTTGGGCGTGGGATTGCCAAGCAGCGTTGGTGGCGTTGGTGCAATGGGCGGTGGACTCAGCGGTACCTTGGGAGGTGGTATTGGTGGCATTGGTGGAGGTGTTGGCATTGGGTGCGGTGTTGGTGGCGTTGGTGGTGGTGGTGCCACCTCACCTACTACTTCTACCGCATCAACGGGTGGCATCGTTGGCAGCAGCAGCAGCAGCGCTTTACTGGCTGCCATAGCTGCGAGCAACGCTTGCAATACTCTCCCACATACACCGCCCTCTGCCTCCGTCTCCTCTTCCATCGCTGCTGCGGCAGCGCTTGCACAATCATCAGCGGTGGGCGGCATTGCCAATAATTTACATTTAAATCGTAATTTAGTTATGCTTAGGAATCATTTGCGTAAGAATACAAATGCATCGAATTTCAACGATGACAAAGATCAATAGCCCACTTACACATACACACACACACTTACACATACATACGCTACTTTCTATTTACATTTAATTTAATTATTTTACTACATGCATACGTACGCCTCCCCTTTAATTAAAGTTAAACAAAAAAAGAAAAAAAATTTACATTGCTGTGATTCGTTGAATAAAAATAATAATAATGCTTGAGTTCAAATGTACAGTGTAAAAACAAAACGAGAAGAAACAAAACATGAAATGAAATTGAATTATACATAATTGTAGACATAAATACATACATACATCTATATCTGAATATACATACATGCATACATACATACATACATACATACATAGATACATACATATATAAATTGGAATCCTTCCTCAGGTGATGGCATTTATGTATATTTACTAGGTATAATTAATTTCCACAACGATTCATTCCGCCATTCATTTATTTTACTTAATAGCTGCTGCATTTTAGTTTTCTTCAATTTCTCGATAACAAATGCACAAATGCATTCAGCATACATACATACATACATACATACATACATACATACATACATACATACATACATACATACATACATACATACATACATACATACATACATACATACATACATACATACACACATACATACATACATACATACATACATACATACATACATACATACATACATACATACATACATACATACATACATACATACATACATACATACATACATACATACATACATACATACATACATACATACATACATACATACATACATACATACATACATACATACATACATACATACATACATACATACATACATACATACATACATACATACATACATACATACATACATACATACATACATACATACATACGTACATACATACATACATACATACATACATACATACATACATACATACATACATACATACATACATACACATACATACATACATACATACATACATACATACATACATACATACATACATACATACATACATACATACATACATACATACATACATACATACATACATACATACATACATACATACATACATACATACATACATACATACATACATACATACATACATACATACATACATACATACATACATACATACATACATACATACATACATACATACATACATACATACATACATACATACATACATACATACATACATACATACATACATAGTTATGCACATTAGTGATATTTCAATACGTCCATATTTACTTTGTGCAATTTATCAATGCATTTCAATTTACTTCATATAATTTAAGCAAAGTTATTTTCTTGCTCTCTCCATTTTCTTCCAGCCATTATTTTATGTTTTAGATTAAAAGTTTTGATTTAAATTTCACTCCTAAACAAAACAGAAAATGTCCTCTTCAAGCACAAATTTCCCCCTCTCTCTCAATTTATTTCATATAATTTAAGCAAAGTTATTTTCTTGCTCTCTTCCTGCTTTTCTTCCAGCCATTATTTTATGTTTTAGATTAAAAACTTAGATATAAATTTCTCTCCTAAACAAAACAGAAAATGTCCTCTTCAAGCATAAATTTCCCTCTCTCTCTCAACTGATTAGAGTAACAAATCATTTGCCGAATTCTATGCAAATTTTCGTCTATTTAGAGCAGCAGTGGGCAAAGAGCGGATGCAGTTTCTCTCTTTCAGTGTATTGCATATGTGGGATACTCACAAACCGTTATGTTGCGTGCAAGAACCTACTTTATAATGATTCCGAAAAAAGAATTTCTGCCCTCAAGAAAAAACTCTGCTTATCTCCATATTCCAAGAGGATGAGCCATTACTCTTCGAAATGAGCTGTGAGAGTGCAAAACTGCCAATTGAGGAGAGAACTTGACAAAATCTTAGTACACAACTGAGCTAGCTCTCTTCTGTTATTCATTAATTTCGTATTAATATTGTTGTAATTTATATCATATAGCATTTCCGATGAAACTGAGAGAGCCTACGTCGACGTCTCTGCTTGTATTGTACGTTCATGTGAAAAAAAGCTCGTCCGCGACATCGGCTCTCGCTCTGTTCCATCTGATGTGCTCAACGGTTAATTACTAATACATGTGTATGCGATGTGATTGTTGGTGCACCAGTCTAGACCAAGCTAACAATTATTAAAGTAATACTATCTTTTATACTGTTGCCCTGTTTTCCCTTGCCGGTAATAGGATCTCCAACATCATTAAGCCCCATTGCGTCTGACTTGGTGTTGTCTACTTCAGTTCTTCCCAAATCATTTGAAGTTGCTTGCTTCCTTCATCCACTGTTCTCTTGGGGGGAATAAGTTACTCCTGAACGATCTAAGTAGGTGTCAGTGCATCGCATGATTACACTGAAATAGAAGTTCCCTAGCTTTTTCTTTGAAATGATTATTCTTCTTTAAAGATTCTCTGGCTATGATATATAGAGATCCCTAAATTGTATCCCTTAAAAATGTTGTTTTTTTCATCTTTTAAACATATTTTTTAAGTTGGCATAAAACAATAAAACAATAACCCAATAAATCACTTATCCCATGAATACACACTTGGGAGAGAGGGGATGTTCAAAGAGTTGAACAACGAATTTCGTCAAGAGAGTCGAGACTGTCACGATTAGACCTTTTTTTTGCTCGGGATAGAGATAAATCCAAAAGGGAAGAGAGCGTACCGCCGATATTTTTATGTCACCCCGAAATTCATACAATTCGACACAATGCCGCATTGAATTAAGTACTTCGAACCCTAACCAACATGAGCATAAGATTAGTTTATTTAAAATTATTTAAAGTTTAGTCAGACTATAACTAATTGGGGGAAAAAAAGGTGTGACATCATTACTCTGCTCTCCCTCTCTCTCTCTCTGATTTTCTCTTTCATTGCGGGCGCATGGCTTTCGGAGTTTGAAGACAACTGATTTCAGCGAAAAAAAAACAAAACAAAAACACCAACAACTGATTCCTATTTTGAATGAAACATAAGTACATATTTTTTTACAATAGACCAATTACAACAACCACAAATTTTTTAAAACGAAAAACACCAAAAGACAACAACAAAGAAAAACTGCCTAAATGAAATTTTGAATTATCTAAGTATTAAAAGCAAAATACTTTAGTAATTATTAATATGCATTTGATTTTGTCACGAATCGAAAATTAAAATTCGAAATAAATCCGTCAGAAAAATGTGTAAAAATGAAGCAGAAAATAAAGGAAATCGTCAAGCAATACTTAAAAATTTAATACAAACTGAAACACTTGAGAAATTAAAAAATAAATATATAAGACACTTAGACATTTTAGATTAAATCTACATACATTAAAGGTAAAACATTAAATTAAAAATATAAAACTCACAGGTACAGATGTAAATAGATTTCTGCTGATGGCAATGAAGAACAATTATAAAAATAGTAAAAACCCCAGATAATAAATGTACATAAATTGTAGTAAGTAGTAATTTTAGTTAACTTAAAAGAAAGATAAAATATGTACTATATAAGCAATAATCAAAAAATCAGACAATGAATGGAGAGATCACGATCACAAAGCAGATGAGGATATTGAGAGGAGTGGTGATTGGGTGGTAGAAAAAACCAACAACAATAACAATGTAGTTAGAGCACAAGAGCATAAATGTTTAAATAGGAAAACAAAATGACTTAAGAATAAATGCAGAAAAACAAAATATTACATAATAATAATACCTATAAAACAAAAATTTAATAAACATAATAATTTACTATTGTTAAAAAATACATTATTAGGGAAATCATTTTTTAAAACTAGCACATTAAATTGTAAATTATATACGAACAAAAGAGAAACAAAATAAGCAAACGGAAACGCAAAAATATGTAAATGATGAAAAAGAAAAATGAAACAGAATCAACGCTTTTAAATATTTAGTAAAGTAAAAACAGAAAACCTTAAAACTTCAAACTTAAAACTTAAGCTAAACGAAACTTATAAATATGAAAAAATAAATATTCAGAAATCTTAAAATTTAAATGTGTAGTGAAAAAGAGCATGTAAAATTTAAGCAAAACAAAATTCCAAATCAAAAATTTACAACACAAATTCATAATAAATACGAAAAAATATTTAAAAGCGCAACATAAAAAGTAATAATTTACTTTTGTTATGAATTACTTTATTGTTTATTTTTATTATTACCTATTTATTTAAGAGTCGATATTTCGAAATGTTGAATGGAAAAAACAAACCCATTTACAAAACAATTAAAACAATACAACCTGATTGCATTTTATTAATGACAAAAACAAGCAAAATCCACAACTTTCAATTGAACTTTAATGCTAAAACTAATCCCCAGTAAATCACACACCCTCGAAAAAAGAAGTAAAGTGGATTTTAATAAAATGTATTAAATAAACAAATTAAGTACATAAATAAAAATGCTTAACATAGGAAAACAAACACACAAACACAATCAGCCCAACTGATAGAAAAGTTGAATCAAACTCTTTCCGGCTGACTGGCAAACATCTTGAAAATATGTAATTATGTATGTATGAAAACCAGATGAAAGAAAACAAGAAATTCTTTAAAATTTAATTACAAATTAATGATTTTTAATAGAAATTTAATAACAAAAGTGAATAATGAAAATTAATTTAAAATGTATAAAAAACATTAATGATATGAAAACGATTACAATCTTAAATTAAATACATGTATGAAAAACTAAGTAAGTAATTTATTATATAAATATTAAATAGAATATGCAACGGGAAACCCCAAAAGAGCAAATGAAAACTTAATGCATACATTTTAAAGCAATTCAAAAACGAGTGCACTCATGTGAAAGTGAAAGTGCAAGCTAAAATCAATAATATGGTAATAAATAATAATGTATTTAATAATAATTAAATGAATTAAATAATTTTAAAAATAAAACTATGTGGAAGACACAAGAATGCAAAATGAAACCCGAAACAGAAAATAAGAAGAATAAAAACAAATTTCAAATAAAAAAAGAACATATCTATTAAAATAATAAAAAATAAAACCGCAGACTTTTCTTTTTAAAAAGTTAATGGGAAATTTTAACCAAGGATCACGTAAAGTTTCTTTGAGTAAAGAATTCAAATCGTTAATGATCAGGTAATGCAAGGCTGCTCTCAAGTGCATTCACAAGAAACTTTTTTCTAGAAGTATGATTTTCAATCTGGTAATACTTTTTTGGAGTTAGTCTTTTTGACAGCTGTCACTTGATTTATGCTCAGTTTGGTTTGCCATTTCATAATGAATAGACTTACTCAACGTTTGAACAACGTTTGCAAATTATTGAAATTTATTATCAAAATTCGTGCTCTGTGAAAAATGTGTTTTATCGCAAAATTGTCTTTAGCGACGAAGCTCATTTTTGGCTCAATGGATCCATGAATAAGCAGAATTGCCGTATTTGGAGTGAAGACCAGCCAGAAGCAATTCAGCAGCTACCAATGCACCCCGAAAAATGCACTGTTTGGTGCGGTTTATGGGCAGGCGGCATCATTGGGCCGTACTTCTTCAAAGACGATGAAGGCCACAACGTTACGGTCAATGGAGAAAGGTACCGTTCGATTTTAACACTTTTTTTTGCCGAAAATGCAAGAATTGAACTCGGCCGACATATGGTTCCAATAGAAAGGTGCCACATGCCACATGCCAAACTGCACGCGAAACCATGCATCAATTGAGAGGCGAATTTGGTGAGCAGTTAATTTCACATTTTGGTGTAGCCAATTGGCCACCAAGTACCAAGATCGTGTGATTTAACCCTGTTAGACTATTTTTTGTGGGGGTATTTTAAGTCTCTTGTCTATAGGGACAATCCACACACACGATTGCTGCTTTGAAAGCCAACATTGAACGCGTCATTTGTGAGATTCCGGCCGAAATGTGTGAAAAATGTGCCAAAATTGGATCTTCAGAATAGGCCACTTGAAGCGTAGCCGCGGGCAACATTTAAGTGAAATTATCTTTAAAAAGTAAATGGCAGGAATTGATTTATCAATCCAAATAAAAATTTCATTCACTTTTGTAAAATTTCTGTGTTTTTTTTTTTTCATTTTCAAAAACTAAACTCTTATAAAAATCATCCTTTAGTAAGTATGTAAGTTAAAAAAAAAATCAGTTCAATTTTTGACCCGAAAAGGTGAATTTCTTTTAATCTGAGCAATTCCATCACCAGCGGGAGCTTCACTTTCAAGGTATGTACAACTGCCCATCAATGACCAGGTACCGCTACTACCAATGCTGCTACCATCTTGAAACTTTTATGTTTTAAACACTAGCACTAGACTGAGGATAGTACATCTACGGGAGGGGTGATAATATCAGTAACGTAAAATCGATAATGTGCTCTAAAATATTTACAGTAAAATCATGCATAGTTTAGCATACTTTTAGGGTCACGTTGAAAATGCATACATTTATTCAAAGTACAACATTTCAACTTGATTATTTTCGTTAGTTTCTGGTAAATTGCGAGAAAATAGAGGATTCTAAATTCCTTGAAGAAAATTTATTAATTGGGATGATGCGAAAAATTGGAAAGCAGACAAGAATCCAATTTCTAACTGAATTTTAACAAGCAACATTCAAACGAGTACGTGCCAGATTATAAAGGGTGTTTTTTCTAGAAGTGTGATTTCCAATCAGGCAATACATTTTTCGGAGTTGGTCTTTTTGACAGCTGTCACTTGATCAGTCTGGTTTGCCATTTCATAATGAATAAAACAATGTTTGCAAATTATTGAAATTTATTATCAAAATTCATGCGCTGCGAAAAAAGTATTTCGCAAGCTACGTCCATTTAGCGACGAGGCTCATTTTCGCTCAATGGATACGTGAATAAGCAGAATTGCCATATTTGGAGTGAAGACCAGCCAGAGGCAATTCAGCAGCTACCAATGCATCCCGAAAAATTCACTTTTTGGTGCGGTTTATGGGCAGGCGGCATCATTGGGCCGTACTTCTTCAAAGACGATGACGGCCGCAACGTTATGGTCAATGAAGAAAGGTACCGATAACACTTTCTTCCAACAGGACGATGCCACATGCCACACTGCTCGCGAAACCATGCATCAATTGAGAGGCGAATTTGGTGAGGAGTTAATCTCACGTTTTGGTGTAGTCAATTGGCCACCAAGATCGTGTAATTTGACCCCGTTAGACTATTTTTTGTGGGGGTATGTTAAGTCTTGGCAGGCAATGGCAAACCTACAAGATAAAAATTGCTATGAAAAGCTTTTCACTTCGCCGTTCGGATTCGGCATTAAACTGTAGGTCCCTTCCATTCATGTACAAATATAACACGCACAACATGAGTGGATGCGAAAAGTTCGGCCTAGGCCCTCCATGGGCTGTTGTGCCATTAAAAGTAAGTAAGTAAATGTTAAGTCTCTTGTCTATAGGGACCAGCCAAACACGATTACTGCTTTGGACGCGATATTTGTCCAGCCGAAATGTGTGAAAAATGTGTCAAAATTGGATCTTCAGAATGGACCACTTGAAGCGTAGCCGCGGGCAACATTGAAAGTGAAATCATCTTTAAAAAGTGAATGGCAGGAATTGATTTATCGATCCAAATAAAAATTTCATTCACTTTTGTAAAATTTCTGTGTTTTTTTTCATTTTCAAAAACTAAACTCTTATAAAAATCACCCTTTACACTCGCCACGCATACACTTCTTTGGGTTCATAGTATGTGTTCCAACCCCGGGTTTAGGATCCCAAGAAAATTACAGGAAATGAAATTTAATTGTTACAATCCCTTGAGGATAAGTTAAACAAGATATCTTGATCTTTTCACAAAATTTTCCATAAAGTGGATAGGCACAAGCTTATTTGTTGAGCACGATGGTAATCTACATACCGACACCATTGCATCGAGAAAAAGTCACCGTTTGGCCAGTGGAATCTTTGGTCCAGATGTCTTCAAAAATGACGATGGTCAGAACGTTGCAGTGAACGGTGAACGGTAAAGAGACGTGATTATTAACTTTATCGTGCCTCAAGGCATTAATGTTGCCGACAAGTGGTTTCCGCAGGACGGCGCCGCATGCCACATAGCGCTCGATACAATTAATTTACTGACGAACGATTAATTTCATGCGAAAATTGAATCTCCAAATTAAACCATTTACGCGAAAGCCGCGGCGCCCATCCGAAAGTCGCTGTCGCATTCATGGATAAGGGATAAGTTCTTCATCAATGGTTATATTTTCTCCAATATTGTATATTATTTTAAAATTTCTGGATCACTCTTATCGGAGGCAATTTGTGGCGCAGACAGCGCTCAGCACGATCAGCTTTATCGTCGAAACGTAAAACCTAAAAAATTGCTTTGAAACAAATTCAAAAACATGGCCTCCTTAAAGCTGATGCGATCAACTAAATCATCTCACATAATTTTAAGACGTACTTCTTTTTCTTCACTCATTTTGATCAAACTCACAATAAATCAACATGCTTGTCATTAAAAATCATAACTGACATATTTTTCAAAGATAACTAGATTAAAGAAATTTTTAAATTTTACACCCAAAAAAATTATTAGGAAAAACGTGTGTCAAGATTTTTTCAATCTCACTCCTTATCACCCAAATATTCTCCATTAGATCTGAAAACGACGAAACGACGGCCATAAGAAGTAATCACAAAAAATAACTTAGGGGAAGACATCAGCCAGCCAGTAATGTAACCAGTTAGCCAGCGATAACTTTTGAAATTCGACATTTTGAACTGGTTTCGTATTTGACACCACACACCCAATTAACTAACACATGATTACGTAGCAAAAACCAATTACTAGAGAATGTGTTACTCGTATTTGTAAACACAGAATGATCTATTTACCGAACAAAAATAAAGTCAAGATAGGAATAATATTTAAGAAGTTGAAAGGGTTTGAAGTTGAAAATCGTGTCAATTTTGACTCCAGTGCTAATTAGGGTTAAATATAAAAGTGTTAAGTTTAAGCCACCCTAATGGTCCTCTCCTTTTCTATTCTTTTCTATTCTTTTCTATTCTTTTCTATTCTTTTCTATTCTTTTCTATTCTTTTCTATTCTTTTCTATTCTTTTCTATTCTTTTCTATTCTTTTCTATTATTTTCTATCCTTTTCTATTCTTTTCTATTCTTTTCTATTCTTTTCTATTCTTTTCTATTCTTTTCCATTCTTTTCTATTCTTTTCTATTCTTTTCCATTCTTTTCTATTCTTTTCTATTCTTTTCTATTCTTTTCCATTCTTTTCTATTCTTTTCTATTCTTTTCTATTCTTTTCTATTTTTTTCTATTCTTTTCTATTCTTTTCTATTCTTTTCTATTCTTTTCCATTCTTTTCTATTCTTTTCTATTCTTTTCTATTCTTTTCTATTCTTTTCCATTCTTTTCTATTCTTTTCTATTCTTTTCTATTTTTTTCCATTCTTTTCTATTCTTTTCTATTATTTTCTATTCTTTTCTATTCTTTTCTATTATTTTCTATTCTTTTCTATTCTTTTCCATTCTTTTCTATTCTTTTCTATTCTTTTCTATTCTTTTCTATTCTTTTCTATTCTTTTCTATTATTTTCTATTCTTTTCTATTCTTTTCTATTCTTTTCTATTCTTTTCCATTCTTTTCTATTCTTTTCTATTCTTTTCTATTCTTTTCTATTCTTTTCTATTCTTTTCTATTCTTTTCTATTCTTTTCTATTCTTTTCTATTCTTTTCCATTCTTTTCTATTCTTTTCTATTCTTTTCTATTCTTTTCTATTCTTTTCTATTCTTTTCTATTCTTTTCTATTCTTTTCTATTCTTTTCTATTTTTTTCTATTCTTTTCTATTCTTTTCCATTCCTTTCTATTCTTTTCCATTCTTTTCTATTCTTTTCTATTCTTTTCTATTCTTTTTTATTATTTTCTATTTTTTTCTATTCTTTTCTATTCTTTTCTATTCTTTTCTATTCTTTTCTATTATTTTTTATTATTTTCCATTCTTTTCTATTCTTTTCTATTCTTTTCCATTCCTTTCTATTCTTTTCCATTCTTTTCTATTCTTTTCTATTCCTTTTTATTATTTTTCATTCTTTTCTATTCTTTTCCATTCTTTTCTATTCTTTTCTATTCTTTTCTCTTCTTTTCTATTCTTTTCCATTCTTTTCTATTCTTTTCTATTCTTTCCCATTCTTTTTTTCTATTCTTTTCCATTCTTTTCTATTCTTTTCTATTCTTTTCTATTCTTTTCTATTATTTTCCATTCTTTTCTATTATTTTCTATTCTTTTCTATTCTTTTCTATTCTTTTCTATTATTTTCTATTCTTTTTTATTCTTTCCCATTCTTTTTATTTATTTTTTTTCTTTTCCATTCTTTTCTATTCTTTTCTATTCTTTTCCATTCTTTTCTATTCTTTTCTATTATTTTCCATTCTTTTCTATTATTTTCTATTCTTTTCTATTCTTTTCTATTATTTTCTATTCTTTTCTATTCTTTCCCATTCTTTTTATTTATTTTTTTTCTTTTCCATTCTTTTCTATTCTTTTCTATTATTTTCTATTATTTTCTATTCTTTTCCATTCTTTTCTATTCTTTTCTATTCTTTTCTATTATTTTCTATTCTTTTCTATTCTTTTCTATTCTTTTCTATTCTTTTCTATTCTTTTCTATTCTTTTTCTTTCTTTTCTATTCTTTTCTATTCTTTTCCATTCTTTTCTATTCTTTTCTATTATCTTCTATTATTTTCTTATTCTATTCTTTCGTTTCCTATTCCTACCTCTTCTACTTTTTCTACTTTCTTCATACATTCACATTCCTTTCGAATACCGATAACCGCACGGTCTATTCTAACTCTTTGCATTGTGTAAATTTCCATATTATAATTTCCATTATTTTCCTATTTAATTTCCAATAAATTAATTTATAAATTTTAAAGCCGATTTCTCGGTGTTTTCATTTGCTATTTACTCCACTCAAATTACCCCCATCGAAGTCTCCTTCCACCAAGCCACCAGAGCTTAAACAAGGGTAGATTCGTCATTGCAAGAGGACAAGCCTCTGCTGGGATAACTGAATGGGATCACTGTTTCCGCAATTCGTCCTATGAAAGGGAACAAGAAACAATGGCTTTTATGAAAAGCTCTCTCTAGTTGGAGCGTAAAAGGGCTTCTGTGAGCTTCTGGAGCACTTCCTTTCCCGTTGGGTAGTTACTTAGTATTACAATGAATGAAATGGAAAACTTTCACACGAGTATAAAAATAAGCGATTTGCAAATAAGTAAATTAATTTTTCAACTAGGTACCGTGATCTACTACGTGAACGATTCCGAGATATGAGTGTGATATGATGTGAATATGGAATAGGGCTACAGCCAAAAAACACTTCAGAGTTCACTTAACTAAATTTCCCAAATTCAAGTTACAAACATCATTTTTATGTTTGTTTGTATGTCGGAGCGTTAATCACCAATTTAAAGTGCGTGCACATTAAAGTGCACTAAAAAACTCGTTCAACTTATGGTGAGTTATTTGCTCAAGGAAATAAGGCACGATTTTAAAGATTTTCACTGTTCTTGATTCGTCAAATTCACTTAGTTGCACGCTAAAGTTTCCATGCGCTTACTTATGTATTTCTTATTTTGCTCTATTCTATTCTATTCTATTCTATTCTATTCTATTCTATTCTATTCTATTCTATTATATTCTATTCTATTCTATTCTATTCTATTATATTCTATTCTATTCTATTCTATTCTATTCTATTCTATTCTATTCTATTCTATTCTTTTCTATTCTATTCTATTCTATTCTAAATCATACTTATGCAAGGTCAAAGTTCAATATGCTTATAAATAAGTACTTAGAATAACAATAAACTCATATTCAAATCATTAATCATATTAATAAATGGTTAATATTGGGTCATATAAAAAGTATCTGCGGTTTTCGGTATTGGTACCCACAAATCCCACAGTTTTCCATTTGGCAGTAAAAATTAAAATTGGTAAAAAAAAAGGTAGTAAAAGCAGTATTACAAAATTCATTGTACAAAATTTCAATACTTGACTGCACATAAGTACCATATATGGTTCCAGAGATATACCATATTACAAACTGTTCCTGAGAGATCTCGTCATGAATATTCAGGTTTTATGGGAGGTGCCACGCCCACTTGACATGAAGAACTCACACTCTTTAACCTCGGTATTGATAAATAATACTTGCATACCAAATCTTAGTAGCGTACTACAAATGTTTCCTGAGATATCTCATAGTGAATATTTGGGTCCTATGGAGGATGCCACATTCCCCTTTCTAATCCCACTCAAATCATTTCTGAAGTATGGCATTATCAAATAACGTGGTTGTACGAAATTTCAATACTATATTGTGTATGGTTTCAGAGATATATTTTCTCAAATAATCATATGATATGTATGGGAGGTACCATGTCCACTTTTCCAAGTCCACCCTAATTTTTCACAGAATGCTATTAACAAATATTACTACTTACTTACTAAGCTGACACAACAATCGATGATCGATCTTGGCCGCCTCTATAAAACTTCGCCAGTCGCCTCTGCTCTGCGCGCGCTGGCGCCAGTTGATAAGGCAAAGTGTAGTCAGGTTGCCCTGCACCTGGTCTTTCCAACGGAGATTAGGACGTCCCCTTATGCGTGTTCCTCCACCGTGTTTCGAATAAAACACCCTTCTAGCCGGAGCGGAGCCCTTTTTTCCATTCGCTCAACATGACCCAGCCAGCGAAGACGTTTTATTTTTTTTTCGCTTGACTATGTCAGTGTCGGCGTACAGCTCATACAGCTCATCGTTCCATCTTATTCGATACACGTCGTCCACGCATACTGGACCGTAGATCTTACGGAGTATCTTCCTCTCGAACGCTCCTAACAGCCAACAGCCTCTCATCATTGATGGTCAATGTCCACGTCTCTGCGCCATACATTAGGACGGGAAGGATGAGGGACTTATAGAGCGTTATTTTCGTCGGTCGAGAGAGAGCTCTGCTTCTCAATTGCCCGCTGAGTCCGTTGTAAAACCTGGTATCCTAGGTAAACGAAATCCTTGGCAACTTGAAAAGTATAATTGTCAACAGTGACATTTTGTCCAAGACGCCGTGACTCTTTGTTTCTTGACACAAGGTATTTCGGTTTGTCCTCGTTCACCACTAGACCCACTCGACGAGACTCCCTTTCCAGGTTGGAGAATGCTGCACTGACTGCTCGCGCTTTGGTGCCAATGATGTCAATATCATCAGCTCATGCCAGCAACATGATACTCTTGTAGAAGATAGTGCCAGAAATGTTGATATTCGCAGCTCGGATTATTTTCTCCAGCATAAGGTTAAAGAAGTCGCAAGATAGGGAGTCACCTTGTCTGAAACCTCTTTTGGTATCAAATGGTGCGGAGAGGTCTGTCCCAATTTTTTCGATACCGTACGATTTTTAGTGAAATGAAAATTCAGATTTGTATCGGAGGTACCACGCCCACTTCTTCTATCATCGTTTCATTTCGACTCGTATTCCCTAGAATTCTGTTAGAATATCTAACATCTCTTCGTTAATAGCTCTGGATTCAGATGGGCCAGAACGGCCCATTTTGATACCACTTGGGTGGGTGTCTTGGCGAGGTGGCAATTTGATTTCGGTATTAAATTTATTACATATTTCTTTGATTGGCTTGAATTTTAAATGCTATGTCTATAGGTAGTTAAAAATAATTCTTGGCTAATGAAGAGTAAAGGAGCAGTGGAAAAGAAAAAGTACTGGTGGCAGATTTTTATACCAGTTTACAAGATTTTTATAACAGCTTTTTATACTTAACCAATTTGAATTGAAAAACAAACGGTTACTGATTTCAATAAGAAGGTGCGCCATGTCACACTGTAAATCAAACAATACAGTTTGTGCAACGAAAATTCCCTGGACGCGCGGTGTCAAAAAATGGCGACATTGGAGATCTGGAGATCTCCAGATTCGACCCGTACGCACTTCTTCTTGTGGGATTATTTGAAAAACAAAGCGTACGCCAGCACAGCCTCAGACCATTGACGAGCTTAAGGCAAACATTCGTGCCGAAATCATCGCTATACCGCCCGAGGTGCTCGAGAAAGTGATGGGAAAAAGCAGCAAACAGGGCAGTTGATTGATGGTTGTCTTCAAAAACTAGTCCAAATAAATTGTAAGGGACCAAATTAAATAAGTAAAAGTACCTCATTTATGGAAATCGTTTGTTTTATTTTTTAAGCTATTCAATATTCACATACCGACATAAAAGATGGCGCACGCTGTATTTTAGAAAAATATTTACGATCTCAAAACCTCATGATCGCTTCAAATTAATAAAAAAGAAAAAATTTTGGAAATAAAATTGCACAATCCTGAAATTTTCTAGCTATTAATATTCAACCATCAAATACAACTTTGCAATTATTTTTCGGGAATTCTATAAAGAATTGCAGACAACGTAAAAGCCAATTAGTCTCCATTCCAATTAGACTTTTACATTTGTCAAACCAAGTTATGTAAGTAAAGGGTGTTTTTTTTAGAAGCGTGGTTTTCAATCTGGCAATACTTTTTTCAGAGCTGGTCTTTTTGGCAGCTGTCACTTGATTTATGCTCAGTTTGGTTTGCCATTTCATAGTGAATAGACTTACGCAACGTTTGAACAACGTTTGCAAATCGTGCAAATTTATTACCAAAATAATAGTTCGGTTCGCGCGACGCATCACGCACTGAGTCCAATATTTGGTCGACATAAATCGCCCAGCAGAGTCGGTAATTCGAGCAACCATGGATCGGTTTCGCACCACGTTTACTCTAGTGGACAATTCGCATCCTCAGAGAAGCCGTACAATGCGCACTAAAACGTTATTGCTGCTGTGGAGCACAGTATCGAAGAAGACCCGAATGAGTCCATCCGCCATCGCGCGCAACAATTGGAGCTGTGCCCATCCAACTTTATGGAATATTTTGCGGAAGGATCTTGGTTTGCGATCTTACAAAATCAAATTAGTGCAAGAATTGAAGCTGAACGACCATCAAGCGCGTCGCATGTTCGGTGAATGGGCGCAAAATAAGATGGCCATCGATCCCGATTTTCACAAGAAAATTTTGTTCAGCAATGAAGCTCACTTTTGGTTGAATGGGGGGTACATTAATAAGTAAAATTGTCGCAGTTGGAGTGATCATAATCCACAAGCCATTGTTGGGACGCCGTTACATCCTCAAAAAGTCAGTGTTTGGTGTGCTTTATGGGCAGAGGGAATCATTGGTCCATATTTATTTAAAGATGAAGCCGGTCATAAAGTTACAGTCAATGGGGAACGCTATAGAGCCATGGTTAATGACAATGACTTTTTCGTGCCTGAATTGTGAATTGGAGGATGTTGATTTGGACGACTTTTGGTTTCAACAAGACGGCGCTACATGCCATACAGCCAACAAAACAATCAATTCATTGAAGGAAACTTTTGGTGAGCGCATTATCTCGCGTCGTAGGCCTGTGGGGTGGCCTTCAAGATCGTGCGCTATGTGCAGAGGGAATTATTGGTCCATATTTCTTCAAAGATGAAGCCGGTCATAATGTTACAATCAGTGGAGAACGCTATAGAGCCATGATTAATGACTTTTTCGTGCCTGAATTGGAGGATGTTGATGTGGACGACCTTTGGTTACAACAAGACGGCGCTACATGCCACACAGCCATACAACCAACGAAACAATCAATTTATTGAAGGAAACTTTTGGTGATTATCTCGCAATATCTCGCGTCGTGGGACTGTGGCGTAACCTCCAAGATCGTGCGATTTAACACCGTTGGACTATTTTTTGTGTGGTTATGTGATGTCGCTTGTCTACGCAGATAAGCCCGAGACGATTGACGCCTTGGAAGAGAATATTCGGCGAGTTATTACTGACATACGGCCCGGCCCCAATTGCTGCAAAAAGTCGTCGAAAATTGGGCCTCTCGGCTGGAATTTATTCGAACCAGCCGCGGCGGCCACTTGCCCGAAATCGTTTTTGACACATAATGGCAAATCCTTATCTTTATAATAAAGCTAAGTAAATTCTTGGCCATAACATTAAATTATATGCTTTTTATTTCTTCTTGAAAACCACACTTCTAAACAAAAAAAACACCCTGTGTATGTAACTAGAGAATGATTATTCTAATCGGATCCCTTTTTTAGACTTGGCGGTTTGCTATTGCCTGCCGGGATTCGCACCCGGGCCCTCTCCAACTACGCCACGGCGATCACTTTCGTTACAAGAATACATAAAAACATTGTCGGCACATTTCTCAGTGAATGTGAAATTTCCGCATTCGCAAACAGACAGACGCTAATTTGTTGTGTGCAATACTTGAATGCGAATCATATCGCGCTGTTTAAGTAACTGTCAAGGTACTTAGCAAGTCGCTAAGTAAGTAACTAAATAAGTGGTATGCAGTGAAAACGTACGTAAGTAGTAAACGGGCATGGGCATGGACATGGGCCTACCAGTGCACACACATATGCTTTGCCAGACACTCGTACTCGCAGATAGTAATAATACATAATAAAGTTTAAGTATCTCATTTTTTTCTCGTTTTCTAAATTATTAAATTGGCTTTTTTTATTTTAGTTTCTTTAGAATTCGTAAGCATCAACGCTTCAATTTCATTTCTTTTCAGTTCAGTTCAGATCAGTTTCTTTTATTTATTTTAGTTGTCGCATGCATTTTTATTGTGTTTGTTGTCGTTGCTGCTGTGGCACTCGATGTTGTCTACATTGCGACATTGTTGGAAACTTGTAAAACAAAAAAACAAAAAAAAAAACAATATATCAAAATATTGTATTATAAAAGAATATCTCTAGAAAGTATATTAAGTATCAAATGAAGACGGCAGCAATTACCAGTGCAATTACTTTAGTGGTTTTATCAATTGTGATTTTTGAAATATTGAAAAGCAAAGTATGAACTGTAAATATTAGAATTTTTGAAAACCAAAAACCCATTCGAATTTGTTGCCACAATTAAAGGTGAAATCAATCATCGAAGTGAAACTTGAGTTTGAACAAATGCTTCCATGTATGGAAACAAGTAAGGAGTGAGATCGAAAAAATCGGATAACTTTAAATTGTCCTAGCATTGAAATCCCTTATGCAAATAAACAAAATGTAAACAGTTTTGAAAAGAAAATTTAATTTCTAATGAGAAAATGATCAATAAAACTAATTTGTTTGTTGTGTTTTACAGAATTCGGGCAGCTTTTCCGGTATGCCTGCCATTACCGCCTTTACTGTCATTTCTGAGACTCTCTTGAAGGCAGCATTCCACTTATTTCTAAAATCTTACATGGATTTAGCTTCTTTGTTTGTTGCCTTTAATGTTCTTTTCACTAGAGCCCAATATCTCTCGGTAGGCCGAAGTTCTGGGCAAATTGGTGGGTGGGCGATTTTTGGTACCAATTTGATGTTTTGGTCTTCGAACCATTTAAGGGTTACTTTACTGTAGTGGCAGGCGGCTAGATCAGGCCAAAAGAAAGTAGATACATTGTGCTTTCTAATGAAGAGCAGCAATCTCTTCTGGAGGTACTCCTTCACATAAATTTCGGCGTTAACATTACCACTTGTTACGAAACTTTTACTCCTTAGCCCACAACTACAAATCGCTTGCCACACCAGAAACTTCTTCGGGAACTTGGACTTTTGTTTTGTTCTAAATCTTTCCTCAACTCCTCCTCGTTCCTTTGCGGTGTAAAACTCTTGACCAGGCAATTGAGAAAATTTAAACAACACGTATGTTTCATCGTCCATAACACAGCAATCGAATTTTTGGAAAAATCTGTCTTCAACTTTTTAGCTCGGCTCTGGGCTACCAAGTTCTTAGTAGCGTTCCTGTCGGATACTGACTGCACTTTGTATGTTTTAAGGCCCGCATCTTTTTAAATTTTACAAACTAAAAACTCACTGCAACTCGCTTTTTCCGCCAATTTTCGATTAGACAACGCTTGATTCTTCGCTAAGAGAGCAACGACTTTCTTCACCTTTTGTGGAGACACGAAATCGCATTTCCTTCCAGAACCATATTTTCTAGCAACTGTTAAGTCTGTATTAAATTTTTTAAGAATCACCGAGACAGTGTTTTGTGTAACTTTCGCCTTATTTGCAATGGTTTTCTGGCTCCACTTCGGATTTTCTCGAAATAATTCAACAACTAAATCGCGTCTTTCCACTTCCGATCCCATGACTCAACTAAAAGTTCACAAGTCAAAAAACATGTGATTGTATTTCATCAGAATTTCTCCAACGCAAAGCCTACTGTTTGAATTTTTTCATTCAGATGAAGAGTTTCAAAGCAGTGGTCTTTCAAAGTTATCCGATTTTTTCGATCTCACTCCTTAGGTGTGTATTTTAAAATATAGAAGCAGTAAAATCAGTAAGTACATATGGTTTCAATACTATAACGTTCCGGTTTCGATTTCGGTTTTGTCAAGCATTTCGGTTTCGGTTTCGTTCTTCAAAATTCATTCAGGTTTCGATTTTGTTCCGGTTACGGGTTTGAAGGAAAGAGATCAAAGTAAGTATGACAATCACACATGAGATCAATTACTAAATAAGTTGTAAACTTCAGTGGTTTGCAAACTTACCAAACTTACTTGTATCTCTGGACGGCATTGCTCTTCACTGCTCTTTTTTGATTGTATGTAAAGGGTGTCTTTTTTAGAAGTGTGGTTTTCAATCTGGCAATACTTTTTTCGGAGTTGGTCTTTCTGACAGCTGTCACTTGATTTATGCTCAGTTTGGTTTGCCATTTCAAGAATTGAAGCCGAACGACCATCAAGCGCGTCGTACATTCGGTGAATGGCCCAAAACGAGATGGCCACCAATCCCGATTTCCACAAGAAAACTATTTTCAGCGATGAAGCTCACTTTTGGTTGAATGGGGGGTACGTTAATAAGCAAAATTGACGCATTTGGAGTGATCATAATCCACAAGCCATTGTTGTGACGCCGTTACATCCTCAAAAAGTCACTGTTTGGTGTAATCTATGGGCAGAGGGCATCATTGGTCTATATTTCTTCAAAGATGAAGCCGGTCATAATGTTACACTCAATGGGGAACGCTATAGAGCCATGATTAATGACTTTTTCGTGCTTGAATTGTGGATTGGAGGGTGTTGATGTGGATTACCTTTGGTTCCAACAAGACGGCGCTACATGCCACACAGCCATACAACCAACGAAACAATCAATTTATTGAAGGAAACTTTTGGTGAGCGCATTATCTCGCGTCGTGGGTCTGTGGCGTGGCCTCCAAGATCGTGCGATTTAACACCGCTGGACTATTTTTTGTGTGGTTATGTGAAGTCGCTTGTCTACGCAGATAAGCCCGAGACGATTGACGCCTTGGAAAAGAATATTCGGCGAGTTATTACTGACATACGGCCCGGCCCCAATTGCTGCAAAAAGTCGTCGAAAATTGGGCCTCTTGGCTGGAATTTATTCGAACCAGCTGCGGCGGCTACTTGCTCGAAATCGTTTTTTAAACATAATGGCAAATCCTTATCTGTGTTCTTGGCCATGCACATGTACTTTGTTCTGTTCGAGCACAATATTCAAATTAATGCCGACATGGATTGCCTCTTAATCTTTGCATGTTGTGTCGCAGATTAAAAACAATCAATAGACCTGAAATTTAACATTCACCACGATAAAAATTAGAAAGCAAACGAAGACAACGTATTTTATACTTTGTAGGTTAGGAAATCACCAAGCAGTTATGGACAATCAATGTCGCCAGACGTTCTGGATAAAACATCGCCGATGAGCGGCGCTGGTATCGGCTGCAATCGCCGCCATACATAATACTCGTGCTGGTATCAAATTCATATTGAATTCGAATTTGAAATAAAGGATAAACAGATCCCTTTATAATAATCGACGAGAACATTTTTCTCAAAACCGATTTGAACCGGTTAGATTGTTTCAATCGGTTTTTTTTTCATTTTTGCATGAGCAGCAGCATTGCAATTTGGATTCTTTGCTGTTATTAAGTTATTCTTTGCCGCTAGTGAGTCCACTTTCTATTTTCCACTTATTTTCTTTGTCGCTAGTGAGGCCACTATCTACTTTCCACTTATTTTCTTTATCGCTAGTGAGTCCACTTTCTATTTTCCACTTATTTTCTTTGTTGCTAGTGAACCCACTTTCTATTTTCCACTTATTTTCTTTGTCGCTAGTGAGTCCACTTTCTATTTTCCCACTTATTTTCTTTGTCGCTAGTGAGTCCACTTTCTATTTTCCACTTATTTTCTTTGTCGCTAGTGAGTCCACTTTCTATTTTCCACTTATTTTCTTTGTCGCTAGTGAGTTCACTTTCTATTTTCCACTTATTTTCTTTGTCGCTAGTGAACCCACTATCTATTTTCCACTTATTTTCTTTATCGCTAGTGAGTCCACTTTCTATTTTCCACTTATTTTCTTTGTCGCTAATGAGTCCACTTTCTATTTTCCACTTATTTTCTTTGTCGCTAGTGAGTCCACTTTCTATTTTCCACTTATTTTCTTTGTCGCTAGTGAGTCCACTTTCTATTTTCCACTTATTTTCTTTGTCGCTAGTGAGTCCACTTTCTATTTTCCACTTATTTTCTTTGTCGCTAGTGAGTCCACTTTCTATTTTCCACTTATTTTCTTTGTCGCTAATGAGTCCACTTTCTATTTTCCACTTATTTTCTTTGTCGGTAGTGAGTCCACTTTCTATTTTCCACTTATTTTCTTGCCGCTAGTGAGTCCACTTTCTATTTTCCACTTATTTTCTTGCCGCTAATGAGTCCACTTTCTATTTTCCACTTATTTTCTTTGTCGCTAATGATTCTGCACTAAAAATTTGTTACTTCTGAAAACATTAAAAAGAACTATTTAAATTTTCTCCAAATTGGCAGTTCATGTTTCAGACTACATTTAATTAAATTTGATCGTCTCTAATAAACGTTGATGACAAAGAATAACCACGTTCATTGAACTGATCGTTTCGGAACCCGCTGAATTGTTCCTCATTATTGATCTTTGTGATAGATCCATTATTTCAAATATAGTAACTATAAGTAAAAATATTGGAAAGCAAATGAGAATTACTACACAAAATTTTCACTGAATGGTATTTTTGAAAGGAGCAATCTTAACTGTTTCATTACTTCTTGTTATTCTCTTTAACACTTTAGTCTATATTGGTCAGATTTCCTGACATCTAATATAAATAGAGTCTGTTTGTTCGTAGAGAAAAAGAAATTAATAAAGTGTTAAAAAAATATTTTCAAAAGATCTTCCACCGCAGCACCTTGTTTTGGATTTCAATGTTTTGCACGCAGATGAGCCGACATATGGAAACACAAAACAATTAAGTTACTTTGTTAAGTCCACCATAAATGGTTTTTATTATCTCGTTGGGTTCCTCCTGTGGTATGAAGCATCCTTCTATCGTTTGAAAATCCTACACGATGAATGTTGAAAACTTTTTCTACTTTGTATTGCAAAAACTTCACATTTCCCATGCTTGATCTACCAATATCGGCACAAATTTTCTTTTATCATGAAAAAAGTCAGAGAGACCGATTTTCATACAAAATTTCTACATTTTATAGTTAACATAAACTTTTTTTTGGAACATTATCGAACATTGTCGGAAAACTGATAAAGTAATAGAACTTTCACCTTCAGCCGACAAACTCGATTTTTGATACCTTAATACAATGCACTTCCATCCCAACGTGAGTCTATTTAAAAAAATATTTTTCTTGACGCTTGTCAAGAAGTTGTCACATGGAAAGGCTCAGTGGAGTCAGTATATCTGAACCTCGTCATTCCAAAAGAGATTAGGTCGGCATTTCCTGAGCTTCCCATCACCGTATTTAAAGTATTGTAAAATAACTCCTAGCACTGAATAACAGTAGATTTTAAATAGCGAATGAAAGTACCTGGTACCATCAGTATAAGAAACACACTTACCGCTCCGAGGGAGGATTGGTCCTTTCTCAAGGCTTATTTTACAACACACTACTGTGGGCAAAAAGTAGTAAGACTTTTTAATTTAAATTTCGCGCCGAAACCCATTCATCAAAATATTATTTTTTTAAGGTTGGTATGACTGTCGGTGACATCTGTGCCAAATGTCACATCAAAATAATCATTAGTGTTTAGTATACGCTTGTCTTTCTGAAGTACAAAAAGTGCATTCGGCGATTTTCACCATGAGTGAAATTATTCAACAAAGAAGTTCCGTTAAATTTTGTGTGCGGAATCAAATTTCTGGTGCCGAAACATTCAGAATGTTGCAAAAGGCCTTCGCTGATAATTGTATGTCGCGAGCAAGTGTTTTTGATTGGTACAAATTGTTCAAAGATGGTCGAGAACGCGTTGACGACGAACCACGTCCAGGACGGCCATCAACATCAACTGATGATCAACACGTCAATAAAATCAAGGAATTGGTGCTCGAAAATCGACGATTAACAGTCAGAGACCTTACTGGCGTCGTTGTAATATCGGAAGGATCACTGAAAACCATATTAAAACATCAATTGGGCCTAAGAAGAGTGAATGCACGATTGGTTCCAAAATCACTGCATTGGTTTTACGAGACCATTTTTCCAAAAATTCGACTGATATCGTTCCGCAACCACCCTACCACTCTATTCGCCTGACTTAGCACCGTGTGACTTTTGGCTATTTTCTAAACTCAAAAAACCGCTTCGTGGACCGTTTGACCGTTTTGAGTCAATTGAAGACATTAAACATGAATCGCTGAATCGCTAAGCGCATTGAAGGCTATTCCGGAAATTGACTTTAACAACTGTTTCGAGAATTGGAAAAAACGTTGGCACAAGTGTATTGGGGCCGGGGGGATTACTTTGAAGGGGACGAAATAGATTTGGAAGAATGAATAAAAAAATTTGAAATTATGAACAAAGTCTTACTAACTTTTGCCCACAGTAGTATCTATCAAATTTGATAGGGAAAAGTTGTTGAAGTTTAACAACCACTAATCCGTATTGTAGTCACTGTGGCGTAGTGGTAATGCGTTAGACTGCTACGCAGAGTGTCCGGGGTTCGGATCTCGGCACAGGCAAATTCAAAAAAAAAAAAAAATAATAATAATTTTTCTACTCGGCACCACCTCTTGGCATGTGGTTTACACCTACAAGAGTAAAAATTGCCTATGAAAAGCTTTTCACTTCGCCGTTCGGATTCGGCATTAAATTCTAGGTCCCTTTCATTCATGTACAAATATAACACGCAGAACATGAGTGGATACGAAAAGCTCGGCCTAGACCCTCCATGGGCTGTCGTGCCATTAAAAGTATGTAAAGTTAGTAATCCTTATCGAAAAACTAATTTAATTTCGGAGCTCCTCATGAAATATTTTAATATAAAAATTTTTTGCAAGATTAAGTTCCTTGACTCATAAAACCCAGGTACACAAAGTTTCATCACAATCGGTTCTTCCAGATAATGGGACACTAGTACAAGAGAAAAATTTTGCATTTTCCTGATTTACTAACTTTGCTAACTATAAGAAGGAGCTTTTCTGGTTCTTTGTCATTTTATTTACTATGAGAAGAAGCCTTTCACAACACATTTACAAAGATAATATTTTCGATACTGTCGCCTTTATAATGACAATTTATAATAATCCCATAACCCGCGTGTATACGCAACAAAATGCTGCTTGCGCGACGTTGGCACACGTACTACTTATACTATAAGCTTCTTCGTGTGGACTTCGATGGTGCGTGTTCGGCTGTTGCTTTGCTCTCATTTCGGCGAAGCATATCAAATCAGCTGCTGTTCAGCAAATACAGAGAATACGTCAAGTTGAACTTCGATTTTCTCTGCTTCGCACACAAGCTCAATATGAGCTCATATTGAGCTTGTGTGTACCCAAAACTGCTTTAACTCAAGAGAGTCTGTTTTTTAACATGTCACTATGGTAAATATACTTTTAGTTTCGATAAACTTTACTGGAAAAGCTTGAGAGTATGGGTAAAACTCGTTTGGAGTAACCTTGCCTGTTTGCTTATTGTAAACGCTACATACATCAATAAACTAGCGAGAAATTGAAGTTAAATCACAATATATTTTCCATTTTCAAACTTGTAAAAATCTTAAAATAAAACTCTAGCAGCTATAATTTAAGATAAAATTTCATATCACTTATCAAAAAGCAACCAAATTTCCGACTGATTTATAGCATTATTAACACTTGCATTGAGGTTTATCACTTATCTCAACTAAAATACTTACATTATTTACTTTTGCAAATATTTTACAGTTGTAAACGTCCACAAAACTTCTGGTTATTAATTTAATATATTTAGATAAGAAAAATCAGATATTCCAAAGTGAGTGCTTTTAACTAAGCAGTTAGTATCAAAACAAATCAAATACAGTAGTTTCCGCTTACTACCGTTCAGCTCAATTGATTTGCTTGCTTCATTTACTTAGCAAGAAATTGCGCTATGAAAAACTCGAAATCTTTTTAAGGAATAGAAGAGATTTCCATTAATTTCGCAAGTTGTTATACCGAGCATCGGAACAATTATCATCTCTCTTGTTAAACTGTGAATTTTTGCAAGCGAGAACTAGTGTTACACTTGCCACAATGGCTGCCTATCCCTTTATCGATGTACTGTGTGATTGCATTCCCTCTCTTATTCTCCCTCCTTCTTTCACCCACCTATCAATCTTCCTTCCATTCAACACAATGCTCTGCATTCATAGGGGTACACCCTGAGTGTTGAATTTATCAATTAAAAAGCAAAAAAAAGCGGGAACTACTGTATTTATAACTTTTTATATATGTAGGACCACAGATATTTTTCAGTACACGAGGTGTGATCAAAAAATAACCGTTATTTTCAAATTTCGTGAGTTACGTATGTTCGATTTTCGAATTTTCTTTTTTCTGTTATGTTGGTACACATGTCTGTTATATATGTTGGCAATACCAACCATTTTGGATTGTCAGTTTGTTTTTGACAGATAAAAAGCGAAGATTGTTCCGAAATTGCTAAATTTTGAGCAAAAACAACGTCGCTTGTGCGTAAGTTTTTGGCCAAAAACAAAACCGTTATCATGCCTCACCCACCGTATTCACCCGACTTGGCCCCCGCTGACTTTTTCCTCTTCCCAAAACTGAAGACACCGATGAAAGGAAAGCGTTTTGCTACGATTGAGGAGATAAAAGAAAAATCGAAACAGGAGCTGTTGGCGATACCAAACAGCGCGTTTCAGAAGTGTTTCGAGGATTGGAAAAAACGCTGGCAAAAGTGTATTATATCTGAGAGGGATTACTTTGAAGGGGACAAGATAGTTGTTGATGAATAAATAGATAATTTTTGAAAATAACCGTTATTTTTTGATCATACCTCGTATTTAACGTAATGCAATATGCAGAACTTAAATTAAGACAAAGATGCTCTCTACTTACGCTCATATTTCTATAAAAGTAGCTGTCAGTTTAAATTATTACAAGTGAAAACTAATTTACAGGCTTACTCTCATCACAGTTCCGCATGAGTAAAATTTAAGCTGGTTATTCCAACAAAATTATGCAGAGAAAAAACAGATACATTTTAGAAATTGAATAGGTCCCTCTCTATAGAAGTGTCTCAGTGTTGCCAGATGAAGTTAGTCGAACTTCCCATATTAGATCTTCAAATTTCCCAATTTCGAAAAAATTCCACAGCAATAAAAATTGTAGTTTATTCAAAATTTACATACGAGGGTAGATCAATAAGTACCCGTGTTAGAGGCAAGTTTTTCACAAATTTGTTTTCCTTTTATTTTTCAACGTAATCTCCTTTTAATACAATACAGTTTTCCCAACGTTTCTGCCATTTCTTTAACCCCTCCAAAAATACGATTTGTCAAACCTCTTCAAAATATGCTTCTGTCTCGACGATAACCTCCTCGTTTGAGCTGAATTTTTTCCCCCCGGGCCACGTTTTCATGTTGTGGAACAGAAAGAAGTCGCATTGAGCCAAGTCGGGCGAGTACGGTGGGTGCGGCAGCAATTCGTAGTTGAATTCATGCAATTTTGCCGCGACAATTCCGTATCCGCTTGTTGTCCACCGTCAGCAATCGCGGCAACCATCGAGCCAACACCTTTCTCATGCTTAACCTATCATGTAAAATATTAATTACCGTTCCGTACGACACTCCCACTGCTCCCACTGCTACTTCGCGAGAATCATGTCGCGGACCTTTTCAACGATTTCCTCGGTAACCGCGTATGCCGGGCGGCCTGGGCGCTCCTCATCAAAAACAGACCGCATGTTGTGCCAAAGGCCAAGCTTTTCGCATCCACTCATGTTGTGCGTGTTATATTTGCACATGAATGGAAGGGACCTACAGTTTTATGCCGAAGCCGAACGGCGAATTGAAAAGCTTTTCATAGGCAGTTTTTACTCTTGTAGGTTTGCCATTGCCTGCCTAGAGGTGGTGCCGTATATAAATTTTGTTGTTCTTGCTTTTTTTAATTTTTTTTTTTATATTTTATATATATTTTATTTTTTAATTTGCCTATGCCGAGATTCGAACCCCTGACACTGTGCGTAACAGTCCCACGCTTTACCGCTACGCTACAGCCTGTGTGATTGCATTCCCTCTCTAATTCTCCCTCCTTCTTTCTCCTACCTATCAATCTTCAACACAAAGCTCTGCATTCATAGCGGTACACCAAAAAGATGTACAACCACGTTTAAATTCGTTGAACCAATATCTTACGGTTGTCATAGATGGTGAAGGGTCCCCATCGACAGTATCCAACTTCGCTTTTATTTCTTCGCATGTTTTTCCATCCAAAAATAAAAAGCGAATTACGGATCGATATTGTTCTTTTTCCATTTTATCGCGAAACACGAAACACCAAACACGTGTGATACTAATGGCTGCCAAATAAAAACTAACCTATAAATCAGTTTGAAATTGAGTGTGGTGTCGTGTGACAGATGGCAGTACCAACAATGGCAGATGGCCAACTTCCCTCAGCTACGCTACCTGTCTTCACACACGGGTACTTATTGTTCTACCCTTGTACATACCTTTTGAAGAGTAAGACCAAGAAAAGAAAATAATCTAAGCATACTTACATTAATATGTAGACTCCTATTTATGAAATGCTGGGACGCAGCAATTGTAGAGAGGATTCAGAGAGAAAGTATAAGTACATGTATATTAAATGAAATAGGACTTACTGTTTAGAGAGACTGTTAGTATCTTTCAACGTGAGACGGAGCATGCGAGGGAGAGAAAGCTCAGGTATAAAATAACCGAAAACGTTTCACTTCTTGTGTGTGCAGCCGCTAAACGTTTCATTATTACTTATCCATTTTTTCTGAACAAAGTTCGTAGATTGATTTTCATTAGTTTCAATTAAAACTGATTCTCTTTTTCTTTTTTCTAATTCAATACTTTAAGCTACTTTGATCTCCAGGAATTAACTATCTCTCGTGACAAATATGTACTTAAACAGATTAGAAATATATACAAGGTGTGGCAAAAGTCAAGTCATAATGTGAATTTGCCATAATTTTTTCAAATATCATAGTGCATTGACATTTACGTTGTAGATTGATAGTTGACAACAAGCAATGCAACGATAGACAGCTCGGGCAACGATGGACGTTTTGAAAAACCAGTGTCCGGGTCATGTGATCTCGCGTTTTGGCCAGATCGCCAGATCTGACGGGTTTAGACTTCTTCCTTTGAGGCCTTATGAAATCTCACGTTTACCAAAACAAACCAGAAACATTGCAAGTCTTGAAAGTTAACATTGAGGAAGAAATCAGCTGTTTTGCGGGATAAAATCAAAATGTCGCAAAACGAGCACAAATGTGCATCAACTAAGGAGGTGCTACCATCAAATAAATTTTCCCTGAAAATACATCCCAATTTTTCTCATTTCTAACCAAATTGCAGTCAATTCACATTATGACATTACTTTTGTCACACCTTGTACCTGCATGCATACGGTCGATACTTCTAATGCAAAATTGAAACGTATTTATTTTTTTTATAATTCATTGTTCGCTTTTATGATGTTGCTGAAAAGTTTTATCGAATATAAACAAATAAGTAATAAATAAATATGTAAGTAATCTTCTTCCTTTTTCGTGGCCCATTTATAATCTGGAATTTCATTTTTCTGTAAATAAGAAACTTATCATTTTTTTTGGCTATATGGATTTTATTATTCGCAAGCACAAACCTTCCGGTTAATTGGGGAACACAATTCAATCAAATGACTTCCTCGGCTGGCCTTACAGTAGCCCAAACGATTAACTTACTTTTCAGAACATTTTCGATTGTATGGAGCTGTTTTTGACCAATAAGCCTCAAGCCTCAATCGTTGCTGGATAGTTAGAATATCAGTTATCTTTAATGGCTTCCACAAATTATAGTCCAACGGAGTCAAATTGCAACTGCCTGGGGGGGCCAATGCACCTCACCAAAACGGGTAATAAATCGATTTTCAAACTTCCCACGCAAAAGATCGATTGCTGCACGAATTGTGCGACACGGTGCGCCATTCTGTTGTCAAAGACCTTATCTTCTAAAATAGGCCACAAATAATCAGTTATCATAGTGCGATAGCGGACACCATTAACAGTAACTCATCTTCCTTTCTCATTTTCAAAGAAAAGTGGCCCAGTGATACCGCCGCCTCTCAACAACCAAACATGGATTTTCTGAGGCCCAGATGCAACAATTTAGCTTATTAACGTAAGCACCGAGGTCAAAATGAGCTTCGTCAGAAAAAAAAATTTTCGAAAAAAATGCTCATCTTCTTTTAAGCGTTGCAGAGCCCAATTAGCGAACCGAAAACATCGCTGATGGTCATGTGGCTTCAGATGTTGTACCAATTGAACTTTGTACCGCTTCATACTGAGGTATTTATGCTAAATTCGCAACAAAAAGAAGTGCGTGAATTGTTGGTCAATTCCTGAGAGCGATGGCGAGTTGATGTGGTTGCTACTTCTTTCACATTTTTTCGGTTGTGCTCACTGAAGGGTACGACGAGTTCGTGTTGTTTTATGTAATAAGGATCCAGTTCAAGTACTTACTTACTTACTTAACTGGCACTACAACCGATGATCGGTCTTGGCCGCCTCTACAAAGCTTCACCAGTCGCCTCTACTATGCGCGCGCTGGCGCCAGTTGGTAAGGCCAAGTGCAGTCAGGTTGCCCTGCACCTGGTCTTTCCAACGGAGATTAGGACGTCCCCTTCTGCGTGTTCCTCCACCGTGGTTTCACGTACACGTTTCACAAATTGATCCACAAATTGCTTGAAACGCGCTTCTCTTCTACCGATTTGAATTTTCTACGTAATTTGCTTACACTTTCGTTAGAAGATTCACCATGTGGCAGGTAAATTTTCTGTATTTTCAAACTTTGTTCAAGCTTACTTATATCGACACATATCGCATTTTCGCATTTACCACAAATATAAAACTAATTTTTCGTCATGATACGAATGACATTAGAGTTGCCATACTCAAAATAGCCAGTAATTGAAATTCCAAATGTTAGATGGACCACCCTTTATACCAAAGTATACTCCTTTTGATCCTGGGAATGCGTCTAATATAATAATAAACTATTCGTTTGTTAAAAAATTTAACTGATTTTACTACTGTGGGCAAAAAGTAGTAAGACTTTTTAATTTAAATTTCGCGCGGAAACCCATTCATCAAAATATTATTTTTTTAAGGTTGATATGACTGTCGGTGACATCTGTGCCAAATGTCACATCAAAATAATCATTAGTGTTTAGTATACGCTTGTCTTTCTGAAGTACAAAAAGTGCATTCGGCGATTTTCACCATGAGTAAAATTATTCAACAAAGAAGTTCCATTAAATTTTGTGTGCGGAATCAAATTTCTGGTGCCGAAACGTTACGAATGTTGCAAAAGGCCTTCGGTGATAATTGTATGTCGCGAGCAAGTGTTTTTGATTGGTACAAATTGTTCAAAGATGATCGAGAACGCGTTGACGATGAACCACGTCCAGGACGGCCATCAACATCAACTGATGATCAACACGTCAATAAAATCAAGGAATTGGTGCTCGAGAATCGAGAATCGACGATTAACAGTCAGAGACCTTACTGGCATCGTTGGAATATCGGAAGGATCAGTGAAAACCATTTTAAAACATCATTTGGGCCTAAGAAGAGTGAACGCACGATTGGTTCCAAAATCACTGCATTGGTTTTACGAGACCATTTTGCCAAAAATTCGACTGATATCGTTCTTACTTTACTTTTAATGGCACAACAGCCCATGGAGGGCCTAGGCCGAGCTTTTCGCATCCACTCATGTTGTGCATCCACTGATATCGTTCCGCAACCACCCTATTCGCCTGACTTAGCACCGTCTGACTTTTGGCTATTTTCTAAACTCAAAAAACCGCTTCGTGGACACCGTTACACCGTTTTGAGTCAATTGAAGACATTAAACATGAATCGCTGAATCGCTAAGCGCATTGAAGGCTATTCCGGAAATTGACTCTAACAACTGTTTCGAGAATTGGAAAAAACGTTGGCACAAGTGTATTGGGGCCGGGGGGATTACTTTGAAGGGGACGAAATAGATTTGGAAGAATGAATAAAAAAATTTTAAATTATAAACAAAGTCTTACTACTTTTTGCCCACAATAGTACATATATTTACCCACCTACAGTGGCGTAGCCAGGTTGGGGTTGGGTGACACCCGGGGCGGACCTAAATGGTGTCAACCTATAATACCCCTCTCCCCTCTTCTTTTGAAATAATTATACTATGTGTAGGTATGTACGATTATTTTTTATTTAAAAGTAAGTAGATAAGCGAAAAAAGCTCGGCCTAGGCCCTCCATGGGCTGTTGTGCCATTAAAAGTAAGTAAGTAAGTAGATAATACAGGAATACATAACGATGAGTGAACTTAAATTAATGCGTACTTAATTTAAGTCACAAAATAGTTAAAACTTCTACGAGTGTAAGACCAATAAGGGAAATTTTTATTTACAGCATGTTCTTCTTAAAGATCTTGGAAGATATTTGTTCTCGTACTGTTGTAGGAAATTGTTGTATCTATGTGAGTACACATTTAAAGTACCAAATTTACATTGCGATATAAGAAACTTCAAAACAATATTTTAAAAATTTTAACATTGCCGAAATCTAATTTGCTAGAAAACTCGTTTTCTATTGATAAAATGTCTAGGTCGCATATCTTAGTTTGGCACAAAGTTGAGATTTAATTTTAAAAAACTTTTTTCACATGAAGCCACAGAGACACAAACTGTTAAGAACAATTGAAGAGCTAAAGATACGTTTGAAACAGACTCTATTAAGTCCCATTCTACAATAAAAGTTAGAATATCAATCGTAGTCCAATTACTTGCGACTTTAAATTCAATGTTTGCTGCCTTGATTTGTCTACGAAGTCTTTGTACTTACTTTTACTTCAAGTTTTTCTTCTACAACTTCATCGTAGTGCGACGCCAACTTTTTTGCATTGAGTTCAGTCCTTCATCCGTGCAAAACAGCAAGTCATTTGTTTTCACAATTTGAAAGATATCGGCTATATCATTGAATGCCATGGTTCGAGACTTTAATTCTGTCGAGAAACGATCGATGCATCAAGCATCATCCTCTTGTTTTCTTCTTTAGCAGTTAAACCAATATCTCGTTCCGTTTCACCCGGCATTCTTTTCTTCTACCTTATGCGCCAGCTGATGCTTATTCCGAGCTTTGAGCAAGTAACACTATCCTTTTCCCATGCACCTTCCACTAAACAATCCCGCTTTTCTTGTAAAAAGAGAATTAGGGCATTCGATTTCGCTGTTACTTTGTCGACAGTTAGTCCTGGAGTTTGCAACTATTTTTGTGTAGCATCCACTTCCTCCAACACATCGTGCAAAAAACAAATGAAAGTATAATTTTAGACGTTCACACATACTTCGGTAATTATAATATTTGTTCCGCTTTTTGGACATTGCGGGTGTCACCCAAAAAAATGGTTCCTCCCTCCCCACACTGGCTACGCCACTGCCCACCTACTTAAAGTAGTTCAAAAGTGTAATTTAACCACAGAACCCGAGCTGAAAGAGAGCGCTTAACTTTCACGCTTTTTACACTCTTTGCCCAACACTTCGTTTTAAATTGTTTACAATTTTTTAAAAGAATTCCGATGGTAGAAATATTGAAAAATAAAAAAAGTAAATATGTATACTATATTTCCATTGTTTTTAATATAAAAACGGTTTTAAAATTTGTCGGTCAACAAAAGCAAAATAATAGTCTTAATTTATAGCTTGATAACAGATCGACATTTTACAGCGTAGATTTAAATTCGTATTCCAATTTCAGATAAACGTAGATCACTTACCTACATTTGAGGGTTAATTGAATTCAAAAAATCTGTTTACTTGGAATCATAAATTAAGAAAGTAAACATTTTCGTGATAGTAAACATCAACGAATACTACAAAGTCCTCAGTCCAAAAAAAAAGAAGAAGATTATTCTAGTTATGTAGCACCCAGCCCACTACTCTCTTCGCTATTCTGCCAGCCTGATTACTTACAAGCTGATAGCACTCCATCAAACTGAAGAGTGTTAACGTGCTGTAGTAAGTACGAAAGTCACGCCTCCCTACACCATCTGCTCTACCATCTGCTGCACTGTGCCATGTCCGCCTGTCGCTTATCAGCTCCCAACTAAGGCAAATGTAGATTTTCTATTGTCTACGAGTGTGCAGGAATCACTTGCGTTTGATTTTGTTGGTGTGCATATTTACACTTTATTTATTTACCTTTCGTTCCGTTTAGCTCTCTAAACAAAGTTATACCATAAACTAATTACAAAATTGTTATCAGCAGATAGAAACGGGGCACTACATTAAATGAATTTATTTCCATAATCATAATTTCATTTTAATTCATCGTGTTGACAATTTTTCATATTCAGATTATAATTGGCGCTGGTCGCGTCAAGTTAAACATTTTCTTTTTCGAGATTTCGTTGTGAAATGCCATCGATCTGAAAGTGAACTGGAAGAGTGGTGCATTAAAACGCAACTGAAAACTACAAAAACATAGAACTACTTAGGTGAACTAGAAGTGATCTAAAATTAGACTTGAATTAATTACTTTATTGATAGTTTTTAGGAAAGTTCTCATAATTATTTAATTTGATAAAAATGGAATGCAATGTAAACAAAAACAAGTGAAATTATTTAAACGGTTCCGAAATCGCGGGAATTGGTGAATTTTAATTAATAGCAAAAGGCGCTTAAAAATACACGCCAATGTATTTATTGTATTATAGATAATACCAGAAGTACTTCCTTTTGGTGGTCGCTGTGGCGCGTAGTGGTAGTGCGTTGGACTGCTGCGCATAGTGTCCGGGGTTCGAATCTCGACACAGGCAAAATCAAAAAGTAAAAAAAATTATTTTACTACAGGGCACCACCACCTCTTGGCAGGCAACGGCAAACCTACAAGAGTAAAAATTGCAATGAAAAGCTTTTCACTTCGCCGTTCGGAGTCGGCATTAAACTGTAGGTCCCTTCCATTCATGTACAAATATAACACGCACAACATGAGTGGATGCGAAAAACGAAAAGCTCGGCCTAGGTCCTCCATGGGCTGTTGTGCCATTAAAAGTAAAAAGTAAAAGTACTTCCTTTTTTAAGGTAAATTTTTAATAAGAACCTAATAAAATATTATGTACATTTCACAAACTTATGCCTAAGCCCAACTACTCATTACCGAATTATTTGAATTATATGCAGCACTAGTTTTGAGAACTTACTTACTTAGCTGACACCACAAACGATAAACGGTCTTGGCCGTCTCGATAAAACTTCGCCAGTTGCCTCTGCTATGAGCGCGCTGGTGCCAGTTGATAAGGCCAAGTACAGTCAGGTCCGTCCCCCTGTATCTGGCCTTTCCAACGGAGATTAGGACGTCGTATTCTGCGTGCTCCTCCACCGAGGCTCGAATAAAATACACTCTAGCCTTCTATTCGCTCAACATGACCCAGTCAGCGAAGCCGCTGGATTTTTATACGCTTGACTATGTCAGTGTCGGCGTACAGCTCATACAGCTCATCGTTCCGTCTTATTCGATACACGTCGTCCACGCATACTGGACGGTAGATCTTACGGAGTATCTTCCTCTCGAACGCTCCTAACAGCCAACAGCCTCTCATCATTGATGGTCATTGTTCACGTCCCTGCGCCATATATTAGGATGGCAAGGATGAGGGACTTATAGAGCGATATTTTCTTCGGTCGAGAGAGGGCTCTCACTGCTTCTCACTTGCCTGCTGAGCCCGTAGTAGCACCTGCTGGCGGTATTTAATCTTCGCTTGATCTTAAGGCTGATTAATTTCTAGTGTGCTATAAAATTTAAGATGATAAGTCTCATGCTAACAGGCTTGCAAGTTTAATCTTAGTCAAAATATCTGCATCAATATTTTTATGAGCAAAGTGTAGGAAAGTTAAATAAATAAAAAAATAAACATATATGTATGTATTGATAAATATGCGTATGTAGTCCAATCTATATTTAAGAATTTCGTTAATCATTTAACTAAAATAAATGAAAATTAGCTCTATTCACTCTTTAGAGTAAAGTTCTGTCCAGCTGGTTGCTGGGTTTAACAGGTATAAAGTGCAAGATAAATTTACTCTGCAATAACAAATTCCGCATTGCCGTTTGTATTTGTTATTATACTTTTACTCTGAGTAAATGAAAAGTTCAGTGATGCCTATTTATTAATTTATGCGACAGCGAAAAATAAAAACAAAAGTTTTATTCCTAGCACATTGCATTGGCAACATGCATAGCAGAAAAAATAAACGAGAGTGCCGAGAGTGCAGAGAGTGCAGAATCTTAGTTTTATGTAGATGCGCTCACTCTCTAAGATAAAACTTTACTGTTTTACCCCGTTAACCAGCAATTTACTCTAAAGAGCAACGGAATTTACATATTTAGCTGATACAAACCAAATTGAAAATGTAAGCTATCTTGCATCAATGTGGATATCTAGCCAATATCGGCTAGATACTCTTATCAAAGTTCCAAATTAGATTAAAAAAATTTTCTTCCGCGCTGCGTTAAATGTTTTGTTTGGCTAACTATTTCTGTTCAAAACCATTGAGTGTACTTGATATACAGTAAAATTCGTTTAGCTGCCTCTTTTCTTACGAGTACCTGCAAGTTATCTGCACTGTTCGTACAGCTGCAGTATGTTGTATGTTTTTAGTGGAATCTTTCCTTTATCTCGTGTAGCTGCACGAGAGCATTAAGAGCACTTTATTTTTGGTCCCTTAAATAAAAGTTCCATAGTAAGTCATTTAATAACATTTGTCGAAAAAGCAACTTTCCCGACTTCCACATACTTTTCCATCTGTTAGGCTCTTATCGAATTATCAAGCTGTTGATGATAGTCCGGTAAAACTTGAAGATGAACACGAAACTACAGAAGACGGAACTATGAAGGCTGTTGTGGCATGATATAAATTACAGTGTTACTAAACCGAGAATACCAAAAAATAACAGATTTTACTTTGAAATCGAGGAGTTATTTGCAAAAATATTATTTATTATTTGTATTCGCCTCAATTTCAGTTTTTGCTTAAGTGTACTACTGTGGGCAAAAGTTAGTAAGACTTTGTTCATAATTTTAAATTTTTTTATTCATTCTTCCAAATCTATTTCGTCCCCTTCAAAGTAATCCCCCCGGCAACAATACACTTGTGCCAACGTTTTTTCCAATTCTCGAATCTGGAAACAGTTGTTAAAGTCAATTTCCGGAATAGCCTTCAATGCGCTTAGCGATTCATGTTAAATGTCTTCAATTGACTCAAAACGGTGTCCACGAAGCGGTTTTTTGAGTTTAGAAAATAGCCAAAACTCACACGGTGCTAAGTCAGTCGAATAGGGTGGTTGCGGAACGATATCAGTCGAATTTTTTGCAGAATGGTCTCGTAAAACCAATGCAGTGATTTTGGAACCAATCGTGCATTCACTCTTCTTAGGCCCAAATGATGTTTTAAAATGGTTTTCACTGATCTCACTGATCCTTCCGATATTCCAACGATGCCAGTAAGGTCTCTGACTGTTAATCGTCGATTCTCGAGCACCAATTCCTTGATTTTATTGACGTGTTGATCATCAGTTGATGTTGATGGCCGTCCTGGACGTGGTTTGTCGTCAACGCGTTCTCGACCATCTTTGAACAATTTGTACCAATCAAAAACACTTGCTCGCGACATACAATTATTACCGAAGGCCTTTTGCAACATTCTGAACGTTTCGGCACCAGAAATTTGATTCCGCACACAAAATTTAATGGAACTTCTTTGTTGAATAATTTCACTCATTGTGAAAATCACCGAATGTACTTTTTGTACTTCAGAAAGACAAGCGTATACTGAACACTAATGATTATTTTGATGTGACATTTGGCACAGATGTCACCGACAGTCATACCAACCTTAAAAAAATAATATTTTGATGAATGGGTTTCCGCGCGAAATTTAAATTAAAAAGTCTTACTTCTTTTTGCCAACAGTAGTATGAAATTTTCTCGAAGACATATCCAATTGAGCTAAGCGAATTATACTGTAATTTTTATTTTAGATTATATTGTTGTTACAATAAATCAATCAATATGCTTTCTTATCAATTTGACAATTTACTATCATGCATTGTGTATTGTAAATTAACCCTTCGACTTTCTTCTTATTTTAAATGAAAAAAAGTTCAAGTTTATGCCAATGAAAAACTTATTGCAGTAAAAATTATCAGTAATTATCAGTATAATTATTCTAACTGGCATATCGATGATCATACATTGACTCTTCGTAACTCACTTTGACAAAAGCAAAAAATTGGGTTTGTAAAAGAAATTTTCGGTTATTTTTTTCAATACAAGAAATGTTTCACCATGTTTTTATATCACGAAAAAGAAATTAATTGAATATATTTTTATATTACCTACTAAGTATTCTATTAATTTTTATATGATGCTTTCAAGGTTTTATATGGTTGAAAAGAAGCATTAATTTGCCATGGGCGCTGAATCCAAAACGAGATGCCAGGAGAAATTTTAAGCTTAAAGTTAGAAAGAAAATTATTTTGCTGAGAGACACGCACACTTCTATAAAGAGGGGATTAGTTTAGGTTAGAGTGGCTGTCCTATATACCTATAGTAGGACACACTTAGGCCAGAACAGCTTATTGTGATACCACATGTTTGGACTAACGCCGGTTCCGAACGGCGAGCTAGCAATTCGTTATCACCTGGAGGCCCATGGAGGGCCTAATCTGAGCTTTTCGCATTCATTCATGTTGTATGTGTTACATTTGAACATGAGTGCAAGGGACCTACAGTTTTATGCCGAGTCCGAACGCCGAAGTGAAAAACTTTTCTACTTTTTGATTTTGCCTGTGCCAAGATTTGAACCCCGGACACTCTGCGTAGCCAACTACGCCACGGCGACCCATGCTTTATCTTTTTCTCTACATATGCTTCATCTCGCCATCGCATACTAACAGGCTCTCGAAACACACCCTCAAGAAAAAAGTGAAGGCTACTGGTGGAAGGCGCTATATGGAAGGCTTCCAATTCTATTATTTAGCAAGGTTGGGAAGTTCTTTCCTTTATTTTTCTCGACTACTTCCATACATATATTGTACGTAGTGAGATCGAAAAAATCTTAACATATATAAAACTCAATAATTTTTAAACGGTTGATCTGAGAGTTTTGATTTTATTTTTATTTAATTGATAATATTTTACAAATGACAGAAAAATATAACTTTTATAGTTCTAACCACTATTTATGAACTCGTGGACCTTTTTTCGTAAGCCTTCCATTAGAGATGTGATAGTTGTTTCAGACACGTTTTTGGAGCAGTTTGCCCATCTCCTTTTAATATCTTCGATATTTAGGGGGACACCTTTCTTGTGCTCTTTAAGTTTCTTTTCACAAGAGCCCAATATCTCTCCACTGGTCTTAGCTCCGGAAAATTTGGAGGATTGGCCTCTCTTGGTACAAAAACTATGTTATTACTTTGGTACCACTCCAGAGCTTTCTTGCCGTAGTGACATGATGCCAAATCGGGCCAAAAATATGTGGACACATTGTGCTCTCTTAAGAAAGGAAGAAGCCTTTTTTTCAAACATTCTTTGATGTATATTTCGGTATTTATAGAGCCCACTGTAACAAATGACTTGCTTCTTATGCCGCAACTGGAATTGAATGAAATACCAGGAATTTTTTAGAAAATATTGTCTGCTTTTGTATTCTAAATTGTTCTTCGACATTTCCTCGAGCATCAGCAACATAAAAATTTTGACCCGGAAGCTGCGTAAAATCTGCCAGTACATACGTTTCGTCGTCCATTATGCAACATGAATATTTTTCCATGAAATTCGCTTTTAATTTCCGAGCCCTACTTTTGGCGTTTAAATTTCTTGCAGCATTCCTATCTGGAACTTTTTGGACTTTGTATGATTTCAAACCTGCATTGGCTTTAACTTTTCGCACCAAATAGTCAGAGCACTGGGCTAACCGGGCAGCTTTTCTAGCAGCTGTGTTTGGAGATCTTTTCAATATGCTTACTATTTTCTTGGCTTTCCCAATATCATGTGGTCCTAGTTTTCTTCCCGAACCAGGGGTTTCCTATCTATGGTCAAATTCTCCTGAAACTGTTTAATAACATTGGAAACAGTTTGACGGCAGATCTTCTTTTCTTTGGCTAATTTTTTGTAGGACCAATTTGGATTTTTTTGAAAGTTTTTAATAATTTTAAGACGTACTTCTTTTTCTTCACTCATTTGGATCAAACTCACAATAAATCAACATGTTTGTCATTAAAAATAATAACTGACATAGTTTTCAAAATTAACTAAGTAGATCGAGGAAAAAATATTTTAAATTTTACACCCAAAAAAATTATTAGGTAAAACGTGTGTTAAGATTTTTTCAATCTCACTTAAGGAGTGAGCTTATTTAGAAGCTATAAAAAATTTTTTGTATTGCTTTTAATAGATTTTCTTGATTTCGATATTCAAGATCTAACGTAAATTTTGGACCCATTGTTAGCAACTGGTTGTCGAAATTTCGGAAAGTAAACTTATTCAAATAAATGATATCGGTTAGGAAAGGAAACACCGAACCGACGCATGTAAAAATGTTTCATTGTAAAAGAATTGCAGGTGGAATCGTTTGACCTCGTTCACACCGAAATTGAATTGATTTCAGAGCGAATCGTCTATAGATTTTTACGGAAACATATGCTTCCCTCTTTCCAGTCTCCACCTTCGTCTCTGGCACCATGTATATTTTACTAACTAGCTCAAGTACATACACTCGTAGACAGCTACTACACTCGTATCGCAGCTCACTTTAAAGTATCGCGCAAATATTTTTCCAAATAAATAAACATACTCCAGAATATTATTTACGTTCTTGTTTTTAATTAATATTTTCCATCTTGAGCGTAATTAAAATAAACGAAAAATATAAAATTTTGTGATTGGAAAAATTCCGGTGTTCATGGTGGATTTCAAATGGATTAAATTGTTTGCAAATTGAATGATTTAAGGAGCAAGCAATTGGCAATGTTAAGGCATTAGGCCAGACTCGGATTTGCTCAAAAGTTGTGTTAACACTTAAAAACTGATATAAGGATTATGAGTGGGGGAAAAATATATACTACTGTGGGCAAAAGTTAGTGAGACTTTTTACTTTAAATTTCGCGCGGAAACTCATTCATCAAAATATTATTTTTAAGGTTGGTATGACTGTCGGTGACATCTGTGCCAAATGTCACATCAAAATAATCATTAGTGTTTAGTATACGCTTGTCTTTCTGAAGTACAAAAAGTGCATTCGGCGATTTTCACAATGAGTGAAATTATTCAACAAAGAAGTAGAAGTTCCATTAAATTTTGTGTGCGGAATCAAATTTCTGGTGCCGAAACGTTCAGAATGTTGCAAAAGGCCTTCGGTGATAATTGTATGTCGCGAGCAAGTGTTTTTGATTGGTACAAATTGTTCAAAGATGGTCGAGAACGCGTTGACGACGCGTCAACTGATGATCAACACGTCAATAAAATCAAGGAATTGGTGCTCGAGAATCGACGATTAACAGTCAGATGCCAGAGACCTTACTGGCATCGTTGGAATATCAATATCGGAAGGATCAGTGAAAACCATTTTAAAACATCATTTGGGCCTAAGAAGAGTGAATGCACGATTGGTTCCAAAATCACTGCATTGGTTTTACGAGACCATTTTTCCAAAAATTCGACTGATATCGTTCCGCAACCACCCTACCCTATTCGCCTGACTTAGCACCGTGTGACTTTTGGCATTTTTCTAAACTCAAAAAACCGCTTCGTGGACACCGTTTTGAGTCAATTGAAGACATTTAACATGAATCGCTAAGCGCATTGAAGGCTATTCCGGAAATTGACTTTAACAACTGTTTCGAGAATTGGAAAAAACGTTGGCACAAGTGTATTGGGGCCGGGGGGGATTACTTTGAAGGGGACGAAATAGATTTGGAAGAATGAATAAAAAAATTTGAAATTATGAACAAAGTCTTACTAACTTTTGCCCACAGTAGTAAGTACTCGAATTTCGAATTTTGATGCAGCCCCTCTCGTTTCGCTGCGAGCGCCTTTTAGGATCTCGAAACTACAGTTTTCAAGTCGGTCAAATACTTCTTCTTTTTCTTTTAATGGCACAACATTTCGTGGAGGGCCTAGGCCGAGCTTTTCACATTCCCTCATGTTGTGCTTGTTATACTTGTACATGAATGGAAGAGACCTAAAGTTTTATGGCGAATCCGAACGGCGAAGTGAAAAGCCAATTTTTACTCTTGTAGGTTTGCCATTGCCAGCCAAAAGGTGGTGCCGTGTAAAAAAATTGTTTTTCTAGTCATCAATCTGATTTTTACGTTTTCTATGTGTCCACACATTCTATTACTTCGACGTACTTTTTATTTGACTCAATGCAATGACAAAATATAAAGCAACTTGTTGGAAAAATTAACTCAAATGAAAAATAGTACTTAATAATTGAAACACAGAATTTTCGAATTCTGCAAATTCTCTTAAATAGGAGATATGGTAGGTATCATAAGTAGATAGGTACAAGCAGAGACGACGGCTCTCTCAATGTCACCTCATGTATATACTTATATATAAACGCGGTCGACTGCGAACAATCGAGTAATTTTCATATTAGCGAGTGATTGGCTTCAGAGGAATTTACTGTTATTGTTAGTTGTGTTGTTTTTGCGAGAAACAAATAAATAAATAAGAGAGAGAGTGGTGTTTTTGTTGCTCTTGCAGGAATGGATTTTGCTTACTCGCTCTTTTCTTTGCGCCATTTCACTCCACACCACTATACGTATGTGTTTCGATCTTATTGCTCAATAAAGAGAGTGAGAGAAATGAGTTTGTTTGTGCATAGCAGGCGAAACAAAATAAAATTAAAGGTTGCCAATCCAGATTTCAGTATCCTCCCATAAGTTTCACTTCAAAAATGAATAATTAAATAAATCTGCTTAATGATGATGGCGTGATTAAAGTTATAAAGTCATAATGATTTTAATTTATTTTAAAATCAACGTTGACTTGACAAAAATAACTCATAAAAATTATACTAAATCGGTCAACGTCTTTTTTCAAATAAATATTAGGTAGATACTCCAAAATTTTATGAAGACTATAAACTAATTCAGTTTCAACACAATTGACACACAGTTTCATTTCATTTACAGACATTTTATATATAAGTACACACATATGTATGTAATCGTATATACTCGTAGTTTTACAGCAGTATTAAATAATTAAGTAATTTACCTTATTAACACTCAAACAAAGAAGACTCAAATCAACTCGACAGAGAATTAAAAAATATGGAAGATACTCAACGGCGACACAGTAAACGTGGCTCCATATTTGAAATGAAGCCAGAGGATGATCCCGCCGAGATGATTGATCCATTTCAGGAGATTATGGAGAAAGCGGGAAACCATGGACGTTTTCAATTCATTTACAATTTAACATTCATTGTTGGTTTGGCAGCAGCAGGCGCAATGGTCTACATGAATATAATCTTAGCATTGAATGTTCCAGATCATTGGTGTGAAGTGGCAGGGCGCGAGGCAACGAATTACACTTTAGATGAGTGGCGGCACATTACGTTACCGACGTAAGTTCAATTGAGATTGCATCTACAACTTAAATTTTTTCTTCTTTTTATTTTTCTTTTCTTACTTGTTTTATTCGCTTTGCTGCCTTCAGTCACTTAAATATGCAATATTTTTCCAATATTTTATTATATTTCTTTTCATTTCATTCATTCCGTTGAACTCAAGGCAAAAGGACAATCGTGGCACAGAAAAATATAGTAACTGCGAGATGTACAATGTAAATTTCACAGCTATTGACGATTGGGAAATTTGGAATACAACAGCAAATAAGTCAAATATTACAACAGGTGAGTCAATATGAGATGCTCATTCATACATCCTCGCAAGTCCTTCGTTCTCTACACTTTCCTCGATGCTTCACACTGCAGCATCTGAATTGTGAGCTATCGTAAGCGCTTTTCATGCATCTTGATATATGTACACTGTACACAAGTATGCAGTTGGTAAACTTACATATTTCATTTCAATGAAGTATTGATTGATTTATTGTTGCATTGAAAAGGCATAAAATTGCAATGAAATTGAATTGAAAATACTTGTGCGAAAAAGTGAAACATGTATCTCAGTAGGATTGGATAGAAGATTGGATACATGATTGGAAAGCAATTGATATGAAATACTTACTTTACTTTTAATGACACAACAGCCCATGGAGGGCCTAGGCCGAGCTTTTCGCATCCACTCATGTTGTGCGTGTTATATTTGTACATGAATGGAAGGGACCTACAGTTTAATGTCGAATCCGAACGGCGAAGTGAAAAGCTTTTCATAAGCAATTTTTACTTCTGTAGGTTTGCCATTGCCTGCCAAGAGGTGGTGCCGTGTAGAAAAATTATTTTTTCTACTTTCTGATTTTGCATGTGCCGAAATTCGAGCCTCGTAGCAGTCCAACGCACTACCACTACGCTACAGGGACCACAATGAAATTGATATGAAATATTGTGAGTATTCAATTGGGTGTTCGCAAGGTGTCTTATTTTGTCGTATTGTTATGAAGTCGTAAAATTTTGCATGAGAAATGAGAGAATTTACGGCAATTGAGAGGATACGATACTGAATAAAATACCCCAACTGTGTTTCTTGTACTTACAACCATGAAAGAGCGCAATAGAGAGAAAGCGAGGAGGAATAAAACAATGCCCAAGAGAGATTGTGTTATGTGCATGAGTGAATAGGCAGCAGAAGATACAGTGGCTGACAAAATTAAAAAATTCAATTTTCAAGCAAACGCTGTAAGGGAAATGAAAGTTCCCAACTTATTTTCTTTTCATCTCTGAATTTGTAAAGAGATGCTCCTACTGCTGAAATTAATTTGATGTCCTTCGAAAAAATGGTCAAATGGTAAATGTCTTTACCTTAAATCAGAAGGGTTCTGACTAGAATTTTTAACAATTCAAATGAGCCGATCTCAGCCACCTTAAAAGCTGTGTAACTACTATTTCAAAAGAATTTAAGTTAGGGATTTTCTGAAATAAAACAACGATATTAAATATAATGAAAATATTGAACATTTTAATTCATCACACATTTCATGACTTCTCAATTCATAAATGAAAGTGATCAATGGAGAAATTCTTGTGAAAACCATGAATTATTTTTTGTGCTTTTTAGCTCATGTAACCTTACTTACTTAGCTGGAACTACAACCGATGATCGGTCTTGGCCGCCACTACAAAGCTTCGCCAGTCTCTGCCAGCCTCTGCTATGCGCGCGCTGGCGCCAGTTGATAAGGCTAAGTGCAGTCAGATTGCCCTGCACCTGGTCTTTGCAATGGAGATTAGGACGTCCCCTTCTGGGTGTTCCACCACCGTGGTTCGAATAAAACACCCTTCTAGCCGGAGCGCTTTCTTCCATTCGCTCAACATGACCCAGCCAGCTCATGTAACCACTTGTGTACAATTTCCCAAAAAATTATTTAATATATATAAGACCTATTCATATACAGGGTGGCTCCAATACTTACAAGTTTGTTTTCCAAACAAAATTTCGATATACTATGGCTTTATTAGAAAAAGCAAACATTCCTCTTTTTTATGACTACCATTTCATTTATGTGGCTACCTCGGCTTCGCAGACGATTTTAGCATAATAATTGCCTACCCGTCGTGACCTTCTAATCTATTGTGGAAGCATTTTTTCTACGAATATGAAATCAAATCCATATAAAACTCGGAAGTGGAATTAAGTTCACTCGTTGCGGCGACAACCAAAAGTCACAAAACAACGTCAGTGAATGCATTCGAAATTATGGGCTCCCAATTTAAACTCTATCCCGCCATTAGTTGAAACGTTAGAAATATTGTTTAGGGTACTAAAGAAATTCAAAATCAGCAATGTGCTTGAAAGTTAAATGCCTATCTATCTCAGCTAATAAAATATTAATCTTTGCATTTGAAATACATATGTAGCTTCACATTCGCGGTTCTGGTATACACAGTATAACAACTTGCTAAAGAGTTGTTTGTTGTTTATTTATAATCTCTTGACTCATCGGTCTTCCTTTAACACTCCCAATTATAAAATATATTGCTCTGAGAAGAATAAGCACACAGTTTGAAGAGAAGTCAACAATAAATTGTGGGAGACACAGCTTCTTCAAAAAATAACAACAATAACAACAGGCCTGATTTAAGGGGAGAAATGTTGTTCCCCTTTTTCCTTCTCTATCATCTTCAACTCAGAGCGTAGATAATTAAATAAAAATGCGTATGTGAACATTTATTTTATACATTATAATGATTATAATCCGCGGTTCGGGTTCGGCATTAAACTGTAGGTTCCTTCCATTCATGTACAAATATAACACGCACAACATGAGTGGAAGCGAAATGCTCGGACTTTGGCGCTACATGTGGTCATAGTCGGCATTGATAAAACTGAAGTTTATTGTGGTAAAGCCATAAATAATACTTGACACAATTTCTAGCTATCTCTTTATCGGTGTCCTGTGACTGCATTTCCTCTCTCATTCCCTCTCCTTCTTCCTCCTCCCTATCAATCTTCCTTCCAATCAACACAATGCTCTTAAGTAGAACTTCATTTTTGGTTTTAAAAAATGAGAACATGCGTAAATAAATTTATTACCTACTTATTCCAAACGATTTCCTACACATAACTAGACATAACATTCTAAATATATTTGTGGAAAAATCTAATACCCACAATAACAATCGCTCTCACTGTGTATCACAAAAATACTCCAACAAAATAACCGAAAAACAATCAAATAAATTTCTTTGCAAGAACACCCTAAAAAAACTAAAACTAAATAGAATTGAAAAAAAAAATTGATGGAAAAAGTTTTATGATGTTTTTGTAGCATTTTACTTTTTACAACTTTGCACTTTAATGCGTTTCACTTACGAGCGGCATACAAAGCAATTTCATTTTATTTAATTTCTTTCATTCGTTCGCTCTTCGCAACATTTCTCTCTCCTTTCGTTTCTTGTTGGCTTTTTTACTGCAATCTGTTTTCATTCACCAAAGCTACAATCGCCACAGTCAACAGCAATACCACCAGCATCACCGCCATAACCACCATCAATTCATACTCCATCCTTTCATGCAGTACGTAACTATACATTCCTTTCTTTTTGATTTTGCTTGGTTGCAGTTTGCCAACGCGGCTGGAGCTATGATCAAACTTGGTATGAGCGCACAATACCAACAGATGAGAATTGGGTCTGCGCAAAGGATTTATTTGTGACAAATATTTTTGTTATAACGCGTGTGACAGAAGTCGTTGGGTCATTTGTGCTTGGACAAATGGGCGATATGTAAGTTGAAAGCGACCCGGGGTCAACTCGAAACGCACCGCATCAGCGCAATCGCTCGTGTGTGTCAGTTTTGCGTGTGTCTGGATTGCCATTGGCGAATATGAAATTTACAAGTTTTCATTTCGTGTATAATTGAAAAATATTTCCCATTTTTCATCCTCTGTTATCTTTAAGTTACGGACGTCGCCTAATTTTCTATATCAGTATTATTTGCTGTTCAGTGGGTCGCTTTTTCTCCATCGTTACAACGACGTATTATATTTGGTTTGTGGTATTTTCCGGTTTGGCGGCATTTGCTGCAAATAGCCTATTTCAAGCGCCGCAAATTGTCGGCATGGAAATCTCAAGAGAGTGAGTAAAATATAGAATAATCAAAAAACAGGATGTGCTATGTACGAGTATGGTCGGAGTCACAGTATCACAGAAATTTAGTAGCATATCTTGGCCAACTTTAATTGAATGTAAACTTTCTTTTTCTCATGCTTTTATTATTTTATTTGCAGACAAGACCGCAGCTCCATATCATTTTATCAAAGTTTCGGCTGGTCTCTTGGTACCTCAGCAATGCCGTTGCTTTTCTGGTGGCTGCGTGATTGGGAATATTTTATGTGGCTCACATCAATACCTACAGCAATGGCTTTATTCTTTGCCAAGTAAGTATACACACACACACCATTACCACTACTACCTGCTAACTAGGTATGCACCTCATACAATGTAAAGAAAAAATGAATGACAGCAGCGAATGGTTACTTACCCAGCAAAGTGTTGTAACTTATTCCATAACGAAGCACTTCTAGATTTTACCAAGCATTTGGTTCAAAGTTTTCAGGAACTCTGGTAAGCAGTTAACTTTCGGTTGGGTGGTTTCGGTTTCCATATTTTCTGTATTCAAATATTTTGGAAATGATTTCGAAAAGCATTTCTCTGTTAAAAGTCGGGTGTAAATCGCAGTATTTCCTTTTCTCGGCAACCAGAAGTGTCTCTCGAAATGGTTGGCTCTGAAACTCAGCTCTCCCAACATTACTTAAAATATCAATCATACCAGAATCAAGAATGTGCTCTTGGAGGCAATTATCTATATCACAATCTACATATGTACATATACATAATCATTAAAATCAACAGTTGATCGTTAATTTATGGCTTTAGTATCTCAAACATATTTACTTCACACAAAAAAAGTCGATTTACTTATATGAGGTTAAGAACATGTCTGCACTTCAAATATTAAAATTTGCCTTTTTACTAACATAAACAGTTTCACTTTCTTGGTTTTGTATCTGTAGTTGGTAAAGAATTATTCTAGTATTGTGTTTTTGTTTCTCTTGATTAAAAGAGCATCAGCCGTTATTTTCTTAAATATTTGTAAATTTTCTTACTCTTTCAAATGCACATTGTTATGAGAATGAATAAATGCCCATTTTGGAGAGAAGTCAATGCTTATATCTGAGAGACAAATTAACACATGAACGCAGCGTATGCGAAATTGGCAACAACAACAAGAAAAGTGGGAGGTTAACTTTTTTTTGGTTTGTTGTAATTATAATCCCATGCGCAAAACTTTCTGCATATGATGTTTATAGTTGTTTCTTTCCAACCAAAGCCCTTAAGATCACCCCACCCAGGGTCTAATGTTAACTTTGAGATTAGATTAGGTTAAGTACAATATGCCGAAGAGCAGAAGTAAAAGAAAAGTGGAAGGTTAACTTTTTGTGGTTTGTTGTAATTATAATCCCATGCTCAAAACTTTCTGCATATGCTTTTTATAGTTGTTTCTTTCCAACCAAAGCCCTTAAGATCACCCAACCCAGGGTCTAATGTTAACTTTGAGATTAGATTAGGTTAAGTACAATATGCCGAAGAGCAGAAGTAAAAGAAAAGTGGGAGGTTAACTTTTTTTTGGTTTGTTGTAATTATAATCCCATGCGCAAAACTTTCTGCATATGCTTTTTATAGTTGTTTCTTTCCAACCAAAGCCCTTAAGATCACCCCACCCAGGGTCTAATGTTAACTTTGAGATTAGATTAGGTTAAGTACAATATGCCGAGAGCAGAAGTAAAAGAAAAGTGGGAGGTTAACTTTTTTTTGGTTTGTTGTAATTATAATCCCATGCGCAAAACTTTCTGCATATGATTTTTATAGTTGTTTCTTTCCAACCAAAGCCCTTAAGATCACCCCACCCAGGGTCTAATGTTAACTTTGAGATTAGATTAGGTTAAGTACAATATGCCGAAGAGCAGAAGTAAAAGAAAAGTGGGAGGTTAACTTTTTTTTGGTTTGTTGTAATTATAATCCCATGCTCAAAACTTTCTGCATATGCTTTTTATAGTTGTTTCTTTCCAACCAAAGCCCTTAAGATCACCCCACCCAGGGTCAACCGTTAACTTTGAGATTAGATTAGATTAGGCCCATTGTGATACCACATTGGTGTTTCATCGACCCCGTCTTGAAGAAACCTGATTTACTCAAACCATTTTAGTAGTTCCCCTGAGTCAATGTACCCCAAGTTGAACAGGTCATTTAGAAAGTATTGACCTAAGATATTTTTCCTATAAGTAGCCAAGGCTGAGCAGAACTAGAAGCAGTTAGAGATTGATGCATCCTCCTTTACAGCTTCTACAGCAGTCATTTGAGGGTAGTATCTTCATTTGACGCTTCGCCCATTTTTGTGGCATATTAATTGAACAGTTTTTACTGTATGAAGTTTCTAACTAGAGAGGACTAGAGTGCTGGCTATAGCAGCTTGTGCGTTCAGTCAGCCATCTCACATTTTCCTGTTCAAGGTTCAAGAACGCTATCTGAATTTCGTGATTGATGGTTTACCAGCAATAGACACGAGCAGTTTTTACGTTGTAAAAGCGGCATGGTTGTGCCCAATCTTGGGAATTCATCAGCTTTATCGGTGCCATGTATGTATGTGTATTATCATACCCTGTTAACCTTTAACATGCGCATAATAACAATGGGTACCACCACTTTATATTCCAAAAAGAAAAAAATTTAAATATAATGAATTATCACTGGTTGTAAAACACTTGTCTAATGCATTACACAAGTGCGATTTTTCAATAGACCCTTTTTTGCTGAACACCAGCAAACTGACCGTGGAAACTGTCTATAGTGTCAATTTGTGAGAACTTTTAATGAAATTTAGCTGGAAAATCTTGTATGGTGTACATAAGTATACGAGTAATTTTCAAAAAATTGCATTGCGATTCATGAATCGTGCTGTTTACCAGTGCAATTTGAACCATTTACCTTCAAAAACCAGACTAAAACTCAAAGCAAACACAGACTAATAAAACTCAGACTCAAATTCAAACCTAAACTCAGATGAAAACGCAGACCAATTTCTAAACCGAAGGTCAGATAAGACTAGGAACCGGACTCAGATTTTATAGGTTCAGGCCAAACTAAGACCACATCTTTGCTTCACATTCAAATCAAATTCAGAATCTAATCTTCCCAAAAACCAGACTTCAAATAAAACTAAAAGCGATTCCATAAAATTTGGCCTAAAAATAGATAGAAAACCATTAACGAAAACCATTTTAACCTTTGCAAACGAGTTACTCTTAAATATTTTACTGGGCAGTTGGTGTTTTTCATACATGCATAAACATGTCTCAGTTTACGTGACGTTAGCATATCTCTTCCTTTTTTTCATTTGTGCCCCCCATGATTTCGAGAGATAACAACAACTTCAATTTCGATTGTGCATTTCATTCAAGCATATCCGCTTCGAATTGAGCCTCAGCTCTCAATCTCAAAACGTACACGTAAAAAGGACAACTTCATCCAATCAAATTCATGCAATTGTTTCAATTTCTCCGGTGGCAATTTCGCATCGATTCGACTTCATACTTCTAATACTTGCACTGATGGACTTGCCGCTACCTCTTTCATTCATTTGTGTTTTTTTTTTAAATTTTTTTTTTTAAGTTTTTTTTGTCTGTATTGTTTTTGTGACTATCTAGTGTGCATGTGTGCTCTGCTCTAAAAAGCTCTTTCTTCTTTTTCTTCGTTTTACTTTACTTTATTGTTGCTGTTTTGTAATTGAATTCCTAACTTTTTCTTCTCTCTCTCTCTCTCGCCCCGTTTCCCGCGCCCCCTCGTCCATGTTCGGCATGTACTCGTATGCAGATACATCATTGAATCACCACGTTGGTTGATTAGCAAACGACGCTTCGCCGATGCGATTGGTCAATTAAAGAAAATTGCAAAAATTAATGGACGCGAATTTGACATGACGGAAAAGGAATTGACTAACATGTATGCATACATGAAAGACGATGTCACATACGGCATGGCATCGCTATTCAGTGGCTGGCGTCTATCACGTAATACCTCGATAATGGGTTTCAGTTGGTAAGCGTGGTTGGTGGTGTGGAGGAAAGCGGAACGGGTTCTTACTTGTCTTTGATCTTTACATTTGAAATATTTGCACTTTTCGTTGTTCGACAAATAGGTGCGTTGTTGCCGTTTCGTACTTTACCATCGTCTTGTTCTGTTCACGTATGGGTGGCAATCCTTTCCTGAATTTTCTACTACAAAGTGTCGTTGAGATTCCTGCCTACTTTTTGGGCAAATATTTGGGTAAGTGTTCGGACAATTGGGAGCAATATTTTATGCTGACAATTTCTTGATTTTCAGGTGATAAATATGGACGTCGCTGGACGAACAGTCTCTCATTTTTGGTATCATTTATAACCTGCATTCCAGTTGTATTTTTTGCAACAGGTAAGTGAGACAGCCCTTTAAAGCTCAAAGCTTCTGATATATGAGCATTTAAATTTAGTTACTAAACGCAAAAGCTTTTCACCCCCAAACATATACTCGTAAATACTTCAAACTCGCGTGCATAAAGCTTTCAAGCTTTTCTCTTTTTTCTTTTGAGCCCACCGATGTGGATGATGTAGAAAATACCGAGTGAAAAGCTTTAATCTCCAATATTTAGAATCATTAACCATTGATCTCTTTCTCTGTCTCCAGATGAAAAATATGAACGAGTAATGATCGGTCTCACCTCCTTCATAAAATTCCTCAACGCCCTCACCTTCTTTACCGTCAACTTGCAGAGCATGGAAATCTATCCGACGTGTATGCGTCAAACGGGCATCGCTCTCGGCACGATTCTGGCAAATGCTGTTGGTGTCTTAGCGCCCTACTTTGTTTACTTGGGCACCACTTATGATATACGCGCTCCTTACTATATATTGGGTACTTTGTTCTTAATTGGTGGCGTAGCTGCTCTATTTCTACCCGAGACCTTGCATAAAAAACTGCCAGACACAATGGAAGAGGCGCGCAATTTTGGAAAACACGATGTAGGTGTATGGATTTTGCACTTTAAGATTTATGGTACAAACGAAATCAAATCAAATTTTATTTTTCTCTTCCAATCAGAAATTCTTCAGTCTTCCTAAACCTCCAAAAGATGAGCCCACCGATGTGGATGATGTAGAAAATACCGATGCCGAAAAATTAAATCAAAAGCATTATGCACCTTAGATATTTTTTATTTTTTAGTATTTGTCCGTTTTTTTTTTACACAGTAGCTCAAGGATTTCAATGAATTTCCGCAAAGAAAAATTGTGATGTACTTTAAGTTGTATTTTTAGCAAATATTTTAAAATGCCATTATATTGTGTGTCATTGTAATTTTTAATAGTTAATGAAATCTTAACGAAAAATCTTAATCGTTATTTATTTGTGTTGTTATGCTTCCGATCGAAGACTTACTTTAGAAGTAAGAAAATGTAGTATGTATATCACAGTGAAACGGATTGATATGAAAAGGTAATAAAACAGGTTGGAAGCCGAGGTTACTTGTCGTGAGAAGAACACACAGAGAGCAGTTCCAAGCAAAGTGTTAACTAAAGCTTTGAGATCACTCCGGTAGTGGTACGATACGATAGTCATTGTCAACAGAACTCAAATGAAATAATAACACCGGGTATGGTTTATGGTCTATAGGGATTTTATACGTTGTCTAAACAAATTTTAGATTTGTATTCACGAATCTATGGAAAGTCTTTTCGTAGTTCCTCCTATTTACAAACTGTCGCTAGTTAAAGTTAATTTAACTTTCACTAGTCATTAAGCGCACAATGGCAGAACTGGGACCGCTTTGTTATGTAAGCAACTTCCCAATTTATAAGGGTGGGTAGAATAATTTGTATTGTAGCAGAAGCATATTGGTTACTTTTCACAAAAGTAGCCAAGTCACTGTCTATCTAAACAACTGCTTAATAAAAGAGAAAGGTTGTTGGATTTGCTAAACTCGGTTTCTACTTGTTACTTTTCACAAACCTTTGTTCTAAAGAAATACTTAATAAAAGTCACCGACATTGGGATCAAATGGAGAAAGGTTGATTGATTTGCCTACCGCAGTTTCTTCTCTTGAGATCCTTTAAACTTTTCCAGAGTCGACAATTTCTCTTTGGAGTTTCGTCGTTGACTTGGTCGTTGGGAGTTACGCGTTACTTCTGGCCATCCAACTTTAAGTATTCGCTGAAAACCTCTAAATATTAACAAATATTTGGATTCCGGGAAATCATTTGTGAACACAGTTTGTGAGAAATGATATCGTTGTTGAGTTCCAGATTGAAGTTTAAAGATTATTTAATTCAAGCAAACTAATATTTCAAAGAACAAAACTGAAGCGACGAGCCGCTATACACCAAAGAAGTTAGGTCATTTCAAACTTTCTCTCTCTCTCACCCTTACATATAGTAAGTACTAAAATACGATCGATAAACGCACACACTATTGAGAGAGGCCTATTCTATTTATTATACATACTTTTCACTTTCCACTCTTTCAATTTCTTTTCGCTACATCTGCTCCGTCTCACTATCGCATACTTACAGCCTCTTGATAAACACACATACACGCACATTTCTATAGAGAGAGAACTATTCCATTTTTTATTATGTGTTTATAGTACAATCGGCAAAGAGCGGGAAAGTTTATCCAAGTATTTCATTGTGGTCGCTGTAGCGTAGTGGTAATGCGTTGGACTGCTACGCAGAGTGTCCGGGGTTCGAATATTGGCACAGGAAAAATCAAAAAAAAAAAAAAAAGTTAATTATATTTCTACACGGCACCACCTCTTGGCAGGCAATGGCAAACAAGAGTAAAAGTTGCTATGAAAAGCTTTCCATTTCCTCAGTTCGGATTCGGTAAAAAACTGTAGGTCCCTTCCATTCATGTACAAATATAACACGCACAACATGAGTGAATGAGAAAAAGCTCGGCCTAGGCCCTCCATGGGCTGTTGTGCCATTAAAAGTAAAATTTCATTGTTACTATCTCATTGTTATGTACGCAGGCAAGGGTCGTTTATATCGTTATTACTACGATCGTTTATACAGGGTGTTTTTTGTGTGGTTTTCAAGAAGAAATAAAACGCATATAATTTAATGTTATGGCCAAGAATTTAGCTTTATTATAAAGATAAGTATTTGCCATTATGTTTTAAAAACGATTTAGGGCAAGTGGCCGCCGCGGCTGGTTCGAATAAATTCCAGCTAAGAGTGTAACCCAATTTTCGACCACGTTTTGCAGCGATCGGGGCCGTATGTCAGTGATAACGCGCCGAATATTCTCTTCCAAGGCGTCAATCGTCTCGGGCTTATCTGCGTAGACAAGCGACTTCACATAACCCCACACAAAATAGTCCAGCGGTGTTAAATCGCACGATCTTGGAGGCTACGCCACAGGCCCACGACGCGAGATAATGCGCTCACCAAAAGTTTCCTTCAATAAATTGATTGTTTCGTTGGCTGTATGGCTGTATGGCCGTAGTGCCGTCTTGTTGGAACCAAAAGTCATCCACATCAACATCCTCCAATTCAGGTACGAAAAAGTCATTGTCATTAATCATGGCTCTATAGCATTCCCCATTGACTGTAACATTATGACCGGCTTCATCTTTGAAGATATATGGACCAATGATTCCCTCTGCCCTTAGAGCACACCAAACAGTGACTTTTTGAGGATGTAACGGCGTCTCAACAATGGCTTGTGGTATATGATCATTCCAAATGCGAAAATTTTGCTTATTAACGTACCAATTCAACCAAAATTGAGCTTCATCGCTGAACAAAATTTTCTTGTGAAAATCGGGATCGGTGGCCATCTCGTTTTGGTAATAAATTTGCACGACTTGCAAACGTTGTTCAGGAGTAAGTCTATTCATTATGAAATGGCAAACTAAACTGAGCATAAATAAATTGGCAGCTGTCAAAAAGACCAACTCCGAAAAAAGTATTGCCAGATTGAAAACCTTACTTTACTTACTTTTAATGGCACAACAGCCCATGGAAGGTCTAGGCCGAGCTTTTCGCATCCACTCATGTTCTGCGTGTTATATTTGTACATGAATGGAAGGGACCTACAGTTTAATGCCGAATCCGAACGGTGAAGTGAAAAGCATTTCATAGCAATTTTTACTCTGGTTTGCATTGCCTGCAAGAGGTGGTGCCGTATAGAAAAATTAGTTTTTCTATTTTTTTTTTTTTGTTTTTGATTTTGCCTGTGCTTAGATTCGAACCCTGGACACTCTGCGTAGCAGTCCAATGCATTACCACTACTCCACAGCGACGACACTTTAAAAAAAAAACATAGTACTACTGTGGGCAAAAAGTAGGAAGACTTTGTTCATAATTTCAAATTTTTTTATTCATTCTTCCAAATCTATTTCGTCCCCTTCAAAGTAATCCCCCCCGGCCCCAATACACTTGTGCCAACGTTTTTTCCAATTCTCGAAACAGTTGTTAAAGTCAATTTCCGGAATAGCCTTCAATGCGCTTAACGATTCATGTTTAATGTCTTCAATTGACTCAAAACGGTGTAACGGTGTCCACGAAGCGGTTTTTTGAGTTTAGAAAATAGCCAAAAGTCAATCGCTAAGTCAGGCGAATAGGGTGGTTGCGGAACGATATCAGTCGAATTTTTGGCAAAATGGTCTCGTAAAACCAATGCAGTGATTTTGGAAACAATCGTGCATTCACTCTTCTTAGGCCCAACTGATGTTTTAAAATGGTTTTCACTGATCCTTCCGATATTCCAACGATGCCAGTAAGGTCTCTGGCATCTGACTGTTAATCGTCGATTCTCGAGCACCAATTCCTTGATTTTATTGACGTGTTGATCATCAGTTGATGTTGATGGCCGTCCTGGACGTGGTTCGTCGCCAACGCATTCTCGACCATCTTTGAACAATTTATACCAATCAAAAACACTTGCTCGCGACATACAATTATCACCGAAGGCCTTTTGCAACATTCTGAACGTTTCGGCAGCAGAAATTTGATTCCGCACACAAAATTTAATGGAACTTCTTTGTTGAATAATTTCATTCATTGTGAAAATCGCCGAATGCACTTTTTGTACTTTTGTACTTCAGAAAGACAAGCGTATACTAAACACTAATGATTATTTTGATGTGACATTTGGCACAGATGTCACCGACAGTCATACCAACCTTAAAAAAATAATATTTTGATGACTGGGTTTCCGCGCGAAATTTAAATAAAAAGTCTTACTACTTTTTGCCCACAGTAGTATGACTCGTCAGTACCTTGCACATGTAATACGGTTTTTGAGCATTTCGTATTCAATACATTGAAAGATAAAATATTCCTACGCTCTTTGCTGGTTTATAAGACTTCATATCGTAAGTTTTGTTCCGTTCTCTTCTCGTTCCAATAATTTTCACCCTACCGCGAGTAAAAGAAATTTGCATTCAAGAAAATGTGAAACTTTTGGATCAATTGGTGTGCTATCTAACTTCTGGCTGTTTTAAGTGGGCGTTTAAATCACGATTAATGTCAAAGCCATTGTCAACGTTGCTCTTTCCTGAAAATCTGTTTGAAGGAATGTAACAATTCATCAAACATCTCTGGTTCGACGATAGCGGACGCTAAGTTTTTCTTGAAATTTACCGAACTCAAATTTGTTTCAGATATTTCATTTCTAAAATCGTTAGCTGTAAGCTAATGCTTTAAAGCTCTAAGGAATGCATTAAAAGGCATTTTTATAATGCAGACAAACTGATAATGCTGTAAATTAGAATTATTTTGAACTTAATTATAAACTGAGGTTATATTTATTTCAATCATGTCATGTCATTTCATTGTGACTCTTTGCTACTCCGCTGATCGATAGGACAACATTATTGAAATTTCATTGTTAAGAAATGGCTTTTTTGATAAGAATTGAAAAATTACACATATTTTTATGTACACAAAAGCAATATCCTTACCAAAAACCAAAATCCAATGCTAATGCTTCAACCTGCTTATATATTGTTGCTATATGTTCCTTTTCAAAGCAGCATTGTTAGCTGTCTTTATGCATCAGGCTATCTATTTTTCATATACAAAAAGAAAAACAACATACATTATGACCTCAAAAAGCCCCGAAAAAAGTAAGTATCTAACTATCGAAGGATAAACAATTTACTTAAGTCGCCTTCACAAAAAAAGTGGGTGGTGAGTGAATGAGGGTGAGGTAGTTTGAAATGTCCCTCTCCAATACTGTCTGCAGTAGCATAAAAATCTTTATATGTTTGAAGTTGTACCAACGCAATACACGCACACATACATACCCACACACATACACACACACACACGCACACTCACACACACACACACACAAAGATATGCTGCTACGTATCCACATACATATTCAACTGTTGTAAATAAATCATAATAAATAACTTAGCAAACACCTCAACGTATGAAAGTTACACATTCGGATATGTTGTTGTTGTTGTTACTACTGCTGCTGCTACTTGCCACCAATGTTGCCAACAAGTTTCAAAGTAATTTTTATCGTCGTTACTTACGAAAATGTGTATATGCATGTAAATATGTATGCGCAAGTCTACAGGGTGATTTTTTGGCTACTTGGTTTTTGACGTTTATATTTCTGACAGTTCATTCATGACAAAGTGAAAAGTTTCAAACTAAAAAATGCTCAGTTTGGTTTGCAATTTCATCATGAATAGGCTTACGCCTGAACAACGTTTGCAAATTATTGAAATTTTGAGGATCCGTTTTTTTATCGCAAAATTACCTTCAGCGACGAGGCTCATTTTTGGCTCAATTGATACGTGAATAAGAAGAATTGCTGTATTTGGAGTGAAGAACAGCCAGAGGCAATTCAGCAGTTACCAATGCAATCCCAGAAAATGCACTATTTGGTGCGGTTTATGGACAGGCGGCATCATTGGGCTGTACTTCTTCAAAGACGATGAAGGCCGCAACGTTACGGTCAATGGAGAAAGGTACCGGTACCGTTCGATGATAACACTCTTTTTTTTATTGCCGAAAATGCAAGAATTGAACTCGGCCGACATGTGGTTTCAACAGGACGGTGCCACATGCCACACTGCACGCGAAACCATGCATTAATTGATAGGTGAATTTGTTAATCTCAAGTTTTGGTGCAGTCAATTGGCAACCAAGAACCAAGATCTTGTGATTTGACCTCGTTAGACTTTTTTTGTGGGGCTATGTTAAGTGTCAAGCCAAATCGTGTCAAGCCAAACACGATTGCTGTTTTCGAAGCCAACATTGAACCCGTCATTTGTGAGATTCCGGCCGAAATTTGTGAAAAAGTATACCAAAATTGGACCTTCAGAATGGACCACTTGAAGCGTAGCCGAGGGCAACATTGAAGTGAGATTATGTTTAAAAAGTAAATGGCAGGAATTGATTTATCGATCAAAATACAAATTTCATTCACTTTTTTTTGTAAACCAAGGTCTTAAAAAATCACCCTTTATATGTGTATGTATTTTTATATTTGTGTTTATGTGTAGGAGTATGTGTGAACGATTGCTCACCCAGTTGAACTTAGAACATAACGGTTTTGAGTATCCCATATGTAATACTTTAAAAGAGTAAAGCTCGTTGCGCTCTTTGCTCATCATTGATTTAGGATCACAAACTTTACTTACTTTTGATGGCACAACAGCACATGGAGGGCCTAGGCCGAGCTTTTCGCATCCACTCATGTTGTGCGTGTTATACATGAATAGACCTACAGTTTAATGCCGAATCCGAACGACGAAGTGAAAAGCTTTACATAGGCAATTATTACTCTTTTAAGTTTGCCATTACCTGCCAAGAGGTGGTGCCGTGTAGAAAAATTATTTTTTTTCTACTTTTTGATTTTGCCTGTGCCGAGATTCTAACCCCGGACACTCTGCGTAGCAGTCCACTACGCACTACCACTACGCCACAGCGATCATGATCACAGGCACTCTCTCTTATTCTCAGAAAATAGACTGAAAAAGCCGTCGTCGGTGTTGACCATTTTTCATATCAACGTATGAGGATCCGTTTCATACAAGGAGAGACGTCATATATGGTTTTGATGTTGCATGTGTTAACCTAACTGCTGCAATTGCTATTGTTTTTACTAAAGTCCGAGGAGTATTCATCCGTATTACTCCTTTTGTCACAATCCAAAATTGAGAATTGCTCAACACTCAGTTGCACAATTTCCAATTGCTCCTCAAACAATTACGCCTTTAATAATCCAATTCCAGCAATAAACGAGATTTTTTCGCGGACTTGAGAAAAACAATTATAATAATTGTTGAGTCAAAACATGCAAGAGCAAAACAATGAAAAGTAGTAGTTAATTTCTCTTTGACTCGACAACTCTTCAAAATTAGAGTTTTCTGTTGTTTTTACTTTCTTTTTTCGGTACTCACGCCAATCACACAAAAATATACAGAAAGAAAAATAATTTACTACTGCATAGAAGCAAAAGACAGAGAGAGAAAATGCCGAACGGAAATCGTGTCCTCCTTTATTACTTCTTTTGGCAAGCAAGACGATTACGCGATGCGCTAGGAAACACTATGCTAAAATGGAGTAGAAAATGCAAGAACTGTGTAGGGAATAATTTATTGCTCGAAGTTGAGCGCTCGATAATTACTCCAACGATGATCCTAAGTTCTACTGGGCACTTTTGCAAAGTGATATAATACACACACTCACTCGTACGACTCGAAAAAGTATAAAACATTTGCAACTATTTCCGCTGTTGCTACTGCTACTGCTACTGTCGTATTCTTATGTACATATGTATATGTAGGTATGCACATACCTATATACTCATACATGTGTATGTATTTGTGCATATATGTCTGTGTGTTTGTGAGTGTGAGCTGCAATATTTCTTTATATTTTTGTTATTTCTGCAGTTGCGATAAAATTGATTCATAACTTAAATAAATCATACGAAAGTAAAAACTTTGTTAGGATTTATCAGCATCACACACACACACACACACACACACACGCACACACACGCACACACACGCACACGCACACACGCCCCTTCATGTACCTACTACATACAAATATTATATATGTATGGAATCTTTTGCGCGTATTTATAATAAGCTCACATATTTACGTGAGTGTCTCGCGTGTGTGTGTATGTGTATGCGTAAGTTTGTATTAGTGTGTGTAGACATACCATTTTCTTTAGCTACGGGTAATTTATTAAATTTTACCTCGTAAAATTAACCCCAAAAATTTTAGTGTTGCTGTTGTTGCTGTTGTCGCTGTTGTTGTTGTTGTTGTTGTTGTTGTTGTCGTTGCTTGTTGTTGTTGTTGCTGTTGCTTGTTATAACAACGGAAGGTGTTATGCCACGCTAACGAAATCAATTTGTTACTTTTTGACGTGCGTGCTGATAAACTCATTTTGGCAGTTATTTTCTTTTTGGCTTCTTTTTAACAATCTGCAGCTTCTTTTCATATTCTTCTCGATATTGTTTCTTCTTTTTTTTTGTTTTTTAAGTTTTCTCTTTTGTATATGTGAAATGAAAGTGAAAAATATATGCTAAATAAATCTGATGTTTTCACTTCCATGTGTGACAGTATAAAAGCCTTTCGCAAATTCCATTTATGAGTAGCGATTTACATGCACACAACAACAAAATCAGATAAATAAAATGTGGAACATCAAATGAATACGCAAATATCACTTGGTAAATATATTCATACTCGAATTATGTTCGTAATGTCATTAGTAGCCACATGAATCTTCATCATCGTTGAGTAGACATGAAGTTGATGGATGTACTTATAAAGGGTGATTTTAATAAGAGTTTAATTTTTTGAAAACGAAAAAAAAACACCGAAATTTTACAAAAGTTAATGAAATTTTTATTTGGATCGATAAATCAATTCCTGCCATTTACTTTTTAAATATAATTTCACTTAAATGTTGCCCGCGGCTACGCTTCAAGTGGCCCATTCTGAAGGTCCAATTTTGGCAAATTTTTCACACATTTCCGCCGGAATCTCAACAATGACGCGTTCAATGTTGGCTTCCAAAGCAGTAATCGTATTTGGCTGGTCCCTATAGACAAAAGACTTACCATAGCTCCACAAAAAATTTGTCTAACGGGGTCAAATTACACGATCTTAGTTCTTGGTGCCCAATTGACTACACCAAAACGTGAGATTAACTGCTCACCAAATTCGCCTCTCAATTGATGCATAATTTCGCGTGCAGTGTAACATGTGGCACCGTCCTGTTGGAACCACATGTCAGCCTAGTCTAATTCTTGCATTTTCTTTCTCCATTGACCGTAACATTGCGGTCTTCATCGTCTTTGATGGCCCAATGATGCCGCCCCCGCCATAAACCGCACCAAACCGTGCTTCTTTCGGGTTGCATTGGTAGCTGCTGAATTGCCTCTGCTTATTAATTTTAGTCTGCTTATCCATTGAGGCAAAAATGAACATTGTCGCTGAAGACAATATTGCGATAACACACATTTTTCACAGCGCATGAATTTTGATAATATATTTCAAAAATCTCCAAACATTGTTCAGACATTGTAAGTCTATTCATTATGAAATGGTAAGCCAGACTGGGCATAAATCAAGTGACAGCTGTCAAAAAGAGCAACTCCGAAAAAAGTATTGCCAGATTGGAAACCACACTTCTAGAAGAAAAAAACCCTTTAGAAGGCTTGAAGCTTTCTCATATATTTTACGAAACTATGACACCAACATGTAACGGGTGTTTTTTTTAGAAGTGTGGTTTTCAAGGAGAAATAAAACGCATATAATTTAATGTTATGGACAAGAATTTAGTTTTATTATAAATATAAGGATTTTCCATTATGTTTAAAACACAATTTCGGGCAAGTGGCTGGTTCAAATAAATTCCAGCCTAGAGCCATAATTTTCGACCACTTTTTGCAGAAATTGGGGCCGTATGTCAGTGATAACGCGCCGAATATTCTCTTCCAAGGAGTCAATCGACTCGGACTTATTTGCGTAGGAAAGCGACTTCACATAACCCCAAAAAAAAAAATCTAGCGGTGTTAAATCGCACGATCTTGGAGACCACGCCACTGGCCCACGACGCTAGATAATGCGCTCACCAAAAGTTTCCTTCAATAAATTGATTGTTTCGTTGGCTGTGTGGGTGTATGGTATGGAGCGCCGTCTTGTTGTAATCAAAGGTCGTCCACATCCACTACCACCAATTCAGGCACGAAAAAGTCATTAATCATGGCTATATAGCGTTCCCCATTGACTGTAACATTATGGTCGGCTTCATTTTTGAAGAAATATGGACTAATGATGCCCTCTGCCCATAGAGCACACCAAACAGTGACTTTTTGAGGATGTAACGGCGTCTCATGTATTTTGTTAGAGCAGCAAGGAGAAGTTTCCACGATGAATTACATTATTACAGCGACCGATGCACTCTTGCAAACTAGAGAATCCTGAGAAGAAAGAATTTGAAAGAAGAATTCAAAAATTATATACCAGTGATTTGCCGTTTTGCTAGTAAAATTCGTTAACGCTTCCAAATGGAAACAGAGTGTACTATTTACTATTTACATTAATAAATTGGAAGTGTGCTGTCCTGCTACTTTGAGTGTCCGAGATTCAAAATTGGCCCCTGCAAAAATCAAAAATTGTTTAAACAAACTTTTCACTTGATCGTTCGGATCTTAGACCATTTCTATCGATTTTCCTTTAATTATTTCATATTATTGAATCACTAAAAAGGCATATTTTGAAGAGCCGATTTAATATACTAAGATACTCTTCCTAGCCTTCATTTAATCATACATTTAAAAATACTAAGATATCCCTGTTACTCATATTGCCCACTTCAATCGCAGTTGGGTATGCAATAATACGGTGACGAAGTCTAAGCCTTGCAAGCTTGTCACAGTGGAACAGAAAGTGCTCTTATGTTTCCTCGTCTTTGTCACAAAATCCAAATGGCTACCTCGTCAGCCATTTCTTTGCCGTATTGAGGGCACTGTGTCCAAGCACCCAAATTAGATGGTCTCCATTTTGTGATGCTAGCTTGATCAGTACTTGAAGGCCGCGAGTTGTTCTAGTAATTTGGTAAATCTCGAGGGCATTTCTTCCTTTTGGTTGGTCCTCTTCCAAAATTGCTTTATTTCTCATGTATGCAACCTTAAGTTCAGAGAAATTTGTTCAACTCTTCTTACAAACTAAGGCACACAATTCTCTTACTCACCATTAAACTGTCATTTCCTTTTCCATTTTCCAAAAATTCAACTACATTAATAAATTTCGTAGCCAATTAACGAAAATAACAACCAACTGCTGCCACATGCAAACATATATAGTACATATAAGTATTTGTAATGCTGTTTATTTTTTATTATTTACAAAAAGGAAACAAAAATTGTCAATTTACTCTATTTGTTGCGCGACTCTTTCTAGGCACTTCAACTAGGGCCACAGCGAGTTGCAGCTAATTAATGCTCTGACTTGACTGTGCTGCATAGCACATATACAAACACAGACACTTACTCACACTGGGAGTGTAGCGCTTACATACTCTTACATACATACAAAACAAAGTAAGTGTTGCTACATTTTAATGAAAATTAATGTCTACTGATTTACAGTGTAGCGCTGTTTTGAAATTTTCCTTCTTATTTTGAAAATGCAATGCAATATCAAAAGGGAGAAAGAAAATAGAAGCAACATTTTGTTACTTAAGCAATGAAACGTTGCCCTTACGAAAACACCCACCAATTTTTATAATCCTCTAATAAATATAAAGAATTGCTTTCATTTTTACGCCTTAAAGTATGCAATAATTTCAGAAATATCTGCATTTCTATATAAGCAATGTAACTTTTTTGACTATTTTTTGTAAATAAAAACAAAACAGTGTTTGTAATCATGTTTGTAATAGTTGGTTGCAACAATTATTGATTAAAGCATAAAGTATTTTGCCACAGTAACAGCCGCAGCTAACGGCAACATAAAAAATTCAAGATGTTCGCTGAACGAACGCGCAGTGATTTCGCTTTATTTGCGATAATAAAATACTCCATTGAACATTGCAAGAGATTGGAAAAAGGTAGTGGGCGATGCTATGGGGCCTCGTTCATTGGCCTGCAAACAGCCAGCTACCAAATCAAGAGGTATAAACAACACACATATGAACATAAATGAAGCAGATGCCAAGCAACAAATGTGGCAAGCAAATAACGCAGCACAACTGCAATGAAATTGCAATGCCGACGTAGGAGCAGCAGCGTTGAAGTAAAAACAAAACCAAATACGAGAGCATACTAAAAATATTTACGTACGCTTCTTTGGAACACATGTCCACGCACACACACACACACACACACACACACAGACACATACAAACAACAAGAACAACAGAAGCGGCAGCAACATGAAACGAAGTAGTTGCTAAAAAGAAGTTGCAACTGCAGTAGAAACAACTACAGGAGGACCTGCACAGGATCTGTAGGGTTCCCCTTTCCTTCTAGAATACCCACAAAATATACATACATACACACATACACACATACTAAGTTATATATTTTTCAGTTTCAGTGTGCACAAAAAGGATTCACTGAATATTTCATGTTCACAACGAACCAATTTTACGCTCTTCAAATCCTATTAGTCAATCCCCATGTGAGTGGCGTTGCAGCGTCGTTACCAATACCTATACACATTCACTCGTACGTATAACAAACAAATACATACATTCATACATACATACATCTGATATACATTCATATATTTGTATGTGAGTAAAGTACTCGTACATGGAGTAAGTTAAAGTTAGTTGTTTTCCACTTTCAAGTATACATATACATATGCACCTACATAGCTACCCTGTACGGCCACAAACCAATCTATGTACATAGTCTACCAAAATTACTAGTTTTTCCAATAATGATGCAACATCGACACCGTTTAAAGTGGTTGAAAACAAAGGCAGTCATCATCCACTTAATAAAACTATTCAGTGTAATTATTGTGTTGTAATTCTCATCTGTGGTAGCTGTGACGTAGTGGTAATGCGTTGGACTGCTATCCGGAGTGTCCCGGGGTCGAATCTCGGCACAGGCAAAATCAAAAAAGTAGAAAAATAATTTGTCCATACGGCACCACCTCTTGGTAGGCAATGGCAAACCTACAAGAGTAAAAATTACTATGAAAAGCTTTTCACTTCGCCGTTCGGATTCGGCATTAAACTTGTAGGTCCCTTCCACTTATGTACAAATATAACACGCACAACATGAGTGGATGCGAAAAGCTCGGCCTAGGCCTCCATGGTAAGTAATTCCAAAGTAACTCCAAAGTAAGTAATTCTCATCTACCATTATTTTTTATTTATATCGATTATGAAATGCCACAACCCAAACATCACTGATGCACATGAAAATAATTTATGTTTATTTGGAAGAATTAAAAAATATTTAATTTTTCCAAATTAAAAATATTTTTTTTTAAGTAAAACTTCTTATGGGAGGAACTGAAATCTGTCTGGATCGGCAATGTTTCGTGTTATTATTTTTATGTAATTATTTTATTTTGTTTGGCTCTATTTCTCTCACTTTCTTTATAGCGGAATAAAATGGAAATGGTACGCTGTAACACGTAGAGTGGTGGGGAGTGAAATGGCGCAAATAAAAGGGCGAGTAAACAAAATCCACTCCTGCATAAACTACACGAACAGCATTCTCTCTCTCTCTCTCTATCTCTCTTATTTACGTATTCATTTTTCGCAAAAACAGCACGACTAACAAGAACAGTAAATTCCTCATTCGCTAATATGAACATTACTCGGTTGTTCTCAGTCGACCGCGGGTATACCATGAAATGATACTATGAAACGAAAAAGCATAGGTCTCTGCTTGTACTGCATGGGCCCGATCGCTGTTCAAAAAATGTTCCATATACATACATACTTAGTATAAAAAAAGTCCAATTCCAATACCGGCTCTCACTGTCGTGTACTATTCGTGTACTCTATGATACTCTCTCTCATATTTAATTATTACTATTTTTCATTTGAGTTGGTTTTTCCAACAAGTTGCTTTTACATTTTTTCATCGCATTGAGTCAAAGAGAAAGAACATCGAAATAAGAGGTCGTGAAACTTAGAGAACGTAAATAACAAATTGATGTACACATAAAAGTGAAACTAGTTGGTCGTGATAAGTTTCACATCACCCGTGAGTTCTAAAACACGCACGTTCTCTTTTCTTAATTATAAATTTTGTTCATAATGCAATATATTTATTACTTATTTAATATTTTAAGTATTACTTATTAATAAGTATATTAATCATAGTACAACAATAATGATTTTTTTTTTTTTAATTTAACGGAAAAATTATTTTAATTTAATATATAAAAATAAAAATTATTTTAGTTAGACAAATAATTGCAAAACTGAAACAATTCGACTATTCCAAAAACATCTAGCTACCAACTAGTTCAAAAGAGATATGCCCACTTTAACAATTGACTTGCGCCTATAACAAAACAATGTTAAAGAAACACATTCGCTATGAAGAAAGATATCAAATGTGGGACTAGTTGTGGTGTACACTACACCAGTCTATCGACTAACTTTAAACCAGTTGGTTTCCCTACAGGGTCTGAACATATGTATGTATGTATGTACGAATTTATTTACGGGTCAGTCTCGAGATATACGAGTGGTGGTGCCTGGTGATGGAATAGCAATTTGCTTTGGCTGTTGTCAGTGTTGCTCGATTTATTGTGGTAGTGTTGAAAATACCCTAGAGAAGTTATCAATATTATTTCTCGATATTACTGGCAAACGGTATTGGCATTTGTGAGGAGATGAAAATTGTGAAAATTGTGTGAACAAAAGAGGGGGAAAGGCGGGCGGAGTGGAAAAGAGGATGGCGATTGATGAAAGTAAATATCTTCCTTATTATTTCTAAATTAAAAATTTTTGAATTTTTCTTTTTAAGATTTTATTAAATTAAATCGTTTATTGTAAAATACGTTTTTTTGCTCTCTTTTGGACGGCAGCTCAACTCCTCAAAGTCGGCTCTCTCCGCTTCAACATATCTATTGATATTAGCATAAGGAAAAGAGATAAAATCAGTAGCTCGAGATAGTTCCCAAAGACAAGGCAAACGCCATAGAGAGCGTCCTTTGGGTTTTGCATAAGTTTATAGAAAGGAGACAAAATAAGCAACAACCTTTGAAAATATTTCAATTTAGATGATCACAAAATAAAATTTACTTACTATAAAATTTTATGCTGGTTTTTCTTGATATATGATCTTAAAAAGTTGGTTATTTAACATGCATAATTTAAAAACGGAAAATCATTTGGAATTTAATGAAGACAATTTTTCTAAAAACAACTATTCTGCAATATTAATGAATTGTGTTCTTTTAAATATTCTGATATAAAGTTTATTTATGTAGAGCGATCATTTTCTTTGTACAAAAATTGTTTAAGACCCAATCGGTAATTACTTTTTTCCAAAAAAGTGTTAATATTTATACCAATAAATAACTATTATTCTCATGATAAATTACATATCACTAGCCTTAGCGTAAAAAGGTGCTAAGTCCACTTTTCAAATTTAACAAAAAAATGGACTTAGCGCCTTTTCACACTAAGCCGGAGATATTTACTTAACTGCGATTATTTGACTTAAACTTTTTATGTACTTACTTACTTAGCTGGCACTACAATCGATGATCGGTCTTGGCCGCCTCCACAAAGCTCTGCCAGTCACTTCTGCTATGGGCGCGCTGGCGCCAGTTGATAAGGCCAAGTGCAGTCAGGTTGCCCTGCACCTGGTCTTTCCAACAGATATTAGGACGTCCCCTTCTGCCTGTTCCTCCACCGTGGTTCGAAAAAAACACCCACTAGCCGGAGCACTTTCTTCCATTCGCTCAACATGACCCAGCCAGCGAAGCCGCTAGATTTTTATACGCTTGACTATGTCAGTGTCGGCGTACAGCTCATACAGCTCATCGTTCCATCTTATTCGATACACGTCGTCCACGCATACTGGACCGTTGATCTTACGGAGTATCTTCCTCTCGAACGCTCCTAATAGCCAACAGCCTCTCATCATTGATGGTCAATGTCCACGTCTCTGCGCCATACATTAGGACGGAAGGATGAGGGACTTATAGAGCGTTATTTTCGTCGGTCGAGAGAGGGCTCTACTTCTCAATTGTCTAGTAACACCTGTTGGCAAGAGTTAGTCTCTGCTTGATCTCAAGGCTGACATTATTGTTGGTGTTTATGCTGGATCCTAGATAAACGAAATCCTTGACGACTTCAAAAGTGTAGTTGTCAACAGTGACATTTTGTCAAAGACGCCGTGACTCTTTGTTTGTTGACACAAGGTATTTCGTTTTGTTCTCGTTCACCATTAGACCCACACGACGAGACTCCCCTTCCAGGTTGGAGAATGCTGCACTGACTGCTCGAGCGTTTTTGCCAATGATGTCAATATCATCAGCGTATGCTAGCAGCATGACACTCTTGTAGAAGATAGTGCCAGAGATGTCGATGTTCGCAGCTCGAATTATTTTCTCCAGCATAAGGTTAAAGAAGTCGCACGATAGAGAGCCACCTTGTCTGAAACTTCTTTTGACATCAAATGGTGCGGCGAGGTCTGTCCAAATTTTCACTGCGCTGCTGGTGTTGGTCAGTGTCAGTTTGCAAAGACGAATGAGTTTTGCAGGGATACCAAAATCAGACATTGTGGCGTACAAGTGATCCCTGATCGTGCTGTCGAAGGCGGCTTTATAATCGACAAATAGATGATGGGTGTCGATCTGTTTTTCTCAGGTCTTTTCCAGGATTTGGCGTAGTGTGAATTTCTGGTTGTTGGTGGATTTACCAGGCCTGAAGCCACACTGATAAGGTCCAATCAGTTTGTTGACGATGGGCTTCAGTCTTTCGCACAGTACCTTATATGCAATTATATGGCCATCTTATTGATTATTATAAAAGTGAAACTGGCTGAGGTATTAATGAAGGTACTATTCAAAGATTGACAATGTTGGAGAACTTTGGCAGGAGTCTAGTAGAACTTATATTAGATTTATTAACAATATAATCCAATTGGCTTGAAAGTGATTTTATTGGGTCATATAAAAACTATACGCTGTTTTTTTTTTTTTGTTCATTTTTGAACAAACAATTTCTTTATTGAAAATCAATTTTAATCAAGTATATATTGGTCATTGTTATTAATGACCTTTTGACATTATTCGGATAGCTTCATAATTCCATCGGTGTAAAATAAGCATGTTTCAAGTCCGATTTTGATTAAATTTGAACAGAATTCTTATATTGATCAGCAAAGGACATGAGCCATTGGAATTTTTGTCCACTATAAAAGTGATACATAATTGGGCGTTGACTTACTTTGCTTACTTTTAATGGCACAACGTAGCCCATGGAGGGCCTAGGCCGAGCTTTTCGCTTCCACTCATGTTGCGCATGTTATATTTGTACATGAATGGAAGGGACCTACAGTTTAATGCCGAATCCGAACGGCGAAGTGAAAAGCTTTTCATAGGCAATTTTTACTCTTGTAGGTTTGCCATTGCCTGCCAAAAGGTGGTGCCGTGTAGAAAAATTATTTTTTCTACTTTTTTTATTTTGCCTGTGCCGAGACTTGAACCCCGGACACTCTGCGTAGCAGTCCAATTGGGCGTTGACACCTGTTTAAAATTCATCAGGGACCTCACATCACGTGATGGTTACATCACATAATTTTTGCTGGTGCTAGAAGAATATCTTCTGTTTCTATATAAGTCGGCTTTAACCAACTTTTCAAAGTAAATCACATTAAAAATTTTGTGATTTAGTGATGAAACAAAATTGATCGTGAAAGTATGCAAAGAAATGTTAAAATATTTATGCTTGAAAAAGTTTTACTGCGATACTATTCCTACAATACTACTGTGGGCAAAAAGCAGTAAGACTTTTTAATTTAAATTTCGCGCGGAAACCCATTCATCAAAATATTATTTTTTTAAGGTTGGTGTCTGTGACTGTCGGTGGCATCTGTGCCAAATGTCACATCAAAATAATCATTAGTGTTTAGTATACGCTTGTCTTTCTGAAGTACAAAAGTACAAAAAGTGCATTCGGCGATTTTCACAATGAGTGAAATTATTCAACAAAGAAGTTCCATTAAATTTTGTGTGCGGAATCAAATTTATGGTGCCGAAACGTTCAGAATGTTGCGAAAGGCCTTCGCTGATAATTGTATGTCGCGAGCAAGTGTTTTTGATTGGTACAAATTGTTCAAAGATGGTCGAGAACGCGTTGACGACGAACCACGTCCAGGACGGCCATCAACATCAACTGATGATCAACACGTCTGGTCAATAAAATCAAGGAATTGGTGCTCGAGAATCGACGATTAACAGTCAGATGCCAGAGACCTTACTGGCATCGTTGGAATATCGGAAGGTTCAGTGAAAACCATTTTAAAACATCATTTGGGCCTAAGAAGAGTGAATGCACGATTGGTTCCAAAATCACTGCATTGGTTTTACGAGACCATTTTTCCAAAAATTCGACTGGTATCGTTCCGCAACCACCCTACCACCCTATTCGCCTGACTTAGAACCGTGTGACTTTTGGCTATTTTCTAAACTCAAAAAACCGCTTCGTGGACACCGTTTTGAGTCAATTGAACACATTAAACATGAATCGCTGAATCGCTAAGCGCATTGAAGGCTATTCCGGAAATTGACTTTAACAACTGTTTCGAGAATTGGAAAAAACGTTGGCACAAGTGTATTGGGGCCGGGGGGGGGGGGGGGGGGGGGAATTACTTTGAAGGGGACGAAATAGATTTGGAAGAATGAATAAAAAAATTTGAAATTATGAACAAAGTCTTACTAACTTTTGCCCACAGTAGTATAGTATATCCACTATTCTAAGAGGAATTATTAATATTTTGAAGTAAGTATTGTTATGCAAATAGCAGCAATAAAAAAGAAACATTTATAGAAAATATGCTAATGCTTTTAGAGGTAGGTAGGTAAAAGCCTACCTGGAATTTTCCATTCAAAATTGAGTTTATGATGAAATCATTAAGGTTACATTCAAATTTAATATTGGCGATTATCTTCTCTAAATTTACCGAAATGTGTGTTTCGACTGAAGTTCAACTTCTGTCCTACTGTTGTATGAGGTCTATGAAGTTATCTGAAGTACTATTTACAAATAATTTTATCAGATTTACTTATTATTGAGGATTCATTCAAAAACCACACCCACATCAGAAAACCAAAATATTCACTGCAACTGGCAACTGCTGCTGTAGCAGCAACATCTTTTCACATCAAACATTATTAATTTAGTTCGTTGGTAGTAGTTTGCAATAATCCTTTGTAAACAACAATGAAAAAGTAAATTATATAAATTTCAATGCACACATATTTTTCTAATAATTTTTGCACACAATTTAGCACAATCTACATGCATGCATACAAATATCAAAAGGACAGATGGTACTAGAAACACACACACACACACACACACACACACACACACACACACACACACACACACACACACATAGGCGAATAGCAACATGTGTGTGTAGGTGAATGAATATTTGAGAATAGCTGCTGAGAGTAGATTCATAGTTTATGATCTATTAGTAAATTGTTTGTTTAATAACTTCCGATTTTCATTAGGCATGCAACAGAATAGGCATGCACACATACACATAGATACATACATACATACATACATGCATGTGCAAAAGCTCATGGGCATGCCGTACGATTAGATGAGCTAAAACGTTTGGTCAACAATTTCTCATAATAGTGAGCGCTCGGCAAAGCCACCACGAGGTAGATACTTACTTCATATGTATACGAGTATGTATGTATGTATGTATGTATGTATGTATGTATGTATGTATGTATGTATGTATGTATGTATGTATGTATGTATGTATGTATGTATGTATGTATGTATGTATGTATGTATGTATGTATGTATGTATGTATGTATGTATGTATGTATGTATGTATGTATGTATGTATGTATGTATGTATGTATGTATGTATGTATGTATGTATGTATGTATGTATGTATGTATGTATGTATGTATGTATGTATCAACATTCCAATGATTTGTCTGCATGTGTACGAGGAGCATGCAGTTCAAGTTCTCTATGATCCAATATGGATTCAATGACCGCCAGATTCGCCGGAAAAATTTGCTCAACCATATCGAATGTATCCGCTTGAACTTTTTCTCGGTGCTATTAGCGCAGAAAAAGGATAATGTATGTACTTGCATGTGAATGTGAACTTGTGTGTGTGTGATTGTGTGTGTGTGTGTGTGTACTTGTGTGATAACGTAAAGTTCAAGTGCAGCAACAACACAGAGAAACGCTAGTGCCAATGAACAAAAGCCAACACCTCATGAAAAATTCATTCATTTCATATGTTTTATGGTTTGTTGTATTTTTGGTTGCATGAGATGGGTCGATTGCTCTGGATGGAGTGTGAGCATCAGCAGAATAGCAATATGACGACCAGCTGGTTGCTAGAGCTGTACCAACATCGCCAGAACCAACAACACCACACCCAGCTTCCAGCTAAAATATACTGACAACGAGTTTATGGGTGATTTTTTGTTTTTTAAATTAATAAAGAGCGAGCGGCAAGGGACGAAGCAACAGCAGTGGCGCTGTTTTTTTTCCAGTATCTAGAAATAATATTTACCAAATTCTGTTGCTCATGCTACTTGTGCTGTTGCTGCTGCTGCTGCTGTTGTTCGTTTCACGTGTGGCTTCAAATATTTTTGGGCAAGTATGTTGCTCTTGTAAATGCTTAACGAACTGTAAGCTTTTTGTAAAAACATATATGCATGTATGTGTGTGTGTGTGTGTATTAGGATAAAGCTATAATATTTTCTCCCTTGCATTCTTCTTCGTCATCTTCTGCACATATGTGAAAATGTTTTCGTTTCGCATATGTGCATAAAAAATCATATTATTTGTTTTAATTTTTTAATTTCCGGTTTTACACATTCTTAAAATTTTTTAATGTGGCTCAACAACAATAATATGTAGCAGCAACATTGTGTGTCTGTTGTAGAAAGTTCGCTAGAGGAAATATGAAAAGGCGAAACTTCTATTGAAAATTATTAAAATATTTGCATTCTTTGTACTTTTCTTTCTTTAGTTCGTTATTGTTAAATTCTTTCTATTTGTTAAATTCTTTCTATTTGCTTCAAGTATGTACATATGTATGATCTTCTGTTCCTTCAAGTGATTTTTGTATTGACGTGGTAATATTTTAGTGATCTCGGTTTATATAGTATACTTAGAAGCTCATCGCCAGCAAACTGATTGGACCTATTCACTACAAGGGTATATCAATAAGTACCCGTGTTAAGAATGAAGAGGCAAGTTTCTCAAAATTTTTGTTTTCTTTCTACTTCTCGACGTAATCTCCTTTTAGTACAATACACTTTTCCCAACGTTTTTGCCATTTCGTTAACCCCTCCAAAAAATACGATTTGTCAAACTCTTCAAAATACGCTTTTGTCTCGACGACAACCTCCTCGTTTGAGCTGAATTTTTTTCCCCCGATCCACGTTTTCATGTTGGGGAACAGAAAGAAGTCGCAGGGAGCCAAGTGGGGCAAGTACGGTGGTTGCGGCAGCAATTCGCAGTAATTCCAAATCTGCTTGTTGTCCACCATAAGCAATCGCGGCAACCATCGAGCCGACACCTTTCTCATGCTTAACCTATCATGTAAAATATTAATTACCGTTCCGTACGACACTCCCACGACCTCTGCTACTTCGCGAGAATCATGTCGCGGACCTTTTCAACGATTTCCTCGGTAACCGCGTATGCCGGGCGGCCTGGGCGCTCCTCATCAAAAACAGACCGCATGTTGTGCGAAAGGCCAAGCTTTTCGCATCCACTCATGTTGTGCGTGTTATATTTGTACATGAATGGAAGGGACCTACAGTTTAATGCCGAATCCGAACGGTGAAGTGAAAAGCTTTTCATAGGCAATTTTTGCTCTTGTAGGTTTCCCATTGCCTGCCAAGAGCTGGTGCCGTATATAAATTTTGTTGTTGTTGCTTTTTTAAATTTTTTTTTTTTATATTATATATATATATTATTTTTTAATTTGCCTGTGCCGAGATTCGAACCCCTGACACAGTGCGTAACAGTCCCACGCTTTACCGCTACGCTACAGCCTGTGTGATTGCATTCCCTCTCTAATTCTCCCTCCTTCTTTCTCCTACCTATCAATTTTCAACACAAAGCTCTGCATTCATAGGGGTACACCAAAAAGATGTACGACCATGTTTAAATTCGTTGAACCAATATCTTACGGTTGTCATAGATGGTGAAGGGTCCCCATCGACAGTATCCAACTTCGCTTTTATTTCTTCGCATGTTTTTCCATCCAAAAATAAAAAGCGAATTACGGATCGATATTGTTCTTTTTCCATTTTATCGCGAAACACGAAACACGAAACACCAAACACGTGTGATACTAATGGCTGCCAAATAAAAACTAACCTATGAATCAGTTTGAAATTGAGTGTGGTGTCGTGTGACAGATGGCAGTAATGCCAACTTCCCTCAGCAACGCCATCTGTCTTCACACACGGATACTTATTGATCTGCCTTCGTGTGGCTTCAGGCTCGGATGGTCCACCATTAACGATATACTCGTCTATTGTCATTCTAAGCAGAATCGTGTAAGGCCTCCGAGAAACGTCGATACTTACTAACAATGCATCGATTACAAAGCCTCCATTGAGAGCACAATTACAGCTTGGATCTCTTCTATGCTTGCAAAAGTGGCTGACCATCTGAACAAAGAGACCATTTTTTACCTTCGGGGTTTTCAAGGAAATGGTATAAATAGCATCAACCATATTTTACTTTACTTTTACTTTTAATGGCAAAACAGCCCATGGAGGGCCTAGGCCGAACTTTTCGCATTTGTACATGAATGGAAGGAATCTACAGTTTAATGCCGAATCCGAACGGCGAAGTGAAAAAGCTTTTCAAGCATCAACCATATCCCTACAGTAAATCCCCCTTAATTATCTTAATTACTTACACATATGAAATGAAACTCAAATATGGGCTCAAGGGCTTAGGCCAAGCTTTTCGCATCCACACATGTTGTGCTTGTTATATTTGTACATGAATGGAAGGGACCTAAAGTTTCTATGCCGAATCCGAAACGCGAAGCGAAAAGCTTTTCATAGGCAGCATTTACTGTTGTAGGTTTGCCATTGCTTACCCAGAGGTGGTGCCGTATAGAAAAATACATTTTTTGGTACTTAAATCTCAGACACTCTGCGGAGGGGTTTGATTTATTGAAATATCAAATATCAGATAAATGGAATATCTCTTGTCAACTGGTGTTCACAGCTATGCCCTTTCGATTCCCTAAGTACGATGACAAGCAATGATTAGTGTTTAGTGTTTAAGAGCATTCGGGATTAAGTCGGGAATTTAAGTATGCTTAGCATACTTAATTTAAAGTTCGATATGAGTTGTAGTATCGCGTGTTTGTTTTTTTTTAGAGGCAACACTGTTTCCTTTGACAGTCGATTTAACAGTTCCCGGTTGTTTTGAAGTAAGTTTGGTTTGGCACTTCATCATGAATATACTCACGCCGGAGCAACGGTTGCAAATTGCTCAAATATATTGTGAAAAGCAAGGTTCAATTCGAGAAACATTTCTAGGGATTAATTCGAGAAGCTATAGATCGTTTTCGCCATACGCTTACACTAAACGATAACGCAACGCAACAAGCGATTGCTGGTCTGCAGCGTAGGATTGATGATGATGCAAATGAGTCAATTCGTCATCGTGCTAAACAATCCATCGTATGGAAATTATGGAAATTTTTACGTAAAGATCTCGGCTGAAAAGCTCGGCCTAGGCTCTCCATTGGGTGCTGTGACATTAAAAGAAATAAAGAAGAAAAATACCATGGTTTACTTGCTTACAAGATTCAACTTTTGTAGGAAAAATGATGATGGTCAGGACGTTACAGTCAACGGTGTGCGGTACGGAGATATGGACACTAACTTTTTCGTTCCTCGATTGGAAAGCATAATGTTGCAGATATGTGATTTCAGCAGGACGGTGCCACTTGCCACACAGCGCTACATAAAATTAATTTATAGAAAGCAACATTTGACGAACGATTAATTTCATGCAATAGACCTGTTAACTGGCTACTCCTTTCGTGCGCTTTGACGCCATTCGATTATTTTCTTTGGGGATATTTAAAGTCGCAAACCCGAAACAATTGAGCACTTGGAAGCCAACATTCGACGCGTTATTGCCGAAATACAGCCTGATTTACTGCGAAGAGTGTGTGATAATTGAACCTCCAGCCGCGGCGGCCACATACCCTAAAGTTTTTATAAGACCTTTCACACATCAGCTTTCGTCAGGGTGCAGCAAATTGCATCAATTTTATTCAAAAGTCTGTCGTGAAGTTCATTGAGTGGTAAATCTTTTAAATAGTATATTCGGCATGAGTACTAAGTTCTTATAGCAATAATATTTTTTGGTTTTTTATAACAACAGCGTTACGTTTATTTTAACAGATTTTGCTGTTGATTGCAAAATAATAGAATTTTTAATATATTTTTATTGTTGTTTCCTTCCGAATGAATTGAAGTTTTGTTTATTTAACCCTTTTCACTTTCACATTCATAACAACAGTTTTCTCTTCGTTTTAACAGTATGCACTGTCAGATTTGAAATACCAAAACATTTCTGTCCATTCAACATTTTTAAACAAAATCATGCAGTCTATTAAATTGACAGTATTTACTTTCGGATGGGTCTTAACAGCAAATTCCGTTGATTTGATATGCCTTCCATTTTCATTCATGGAACCTACAAAGGACAGAGGCCTTTGATTGTATCTGCCAGTTTCCATGCATGCGAACTTTTTTATAAACCTCTTGCCATAATTTTTGACAAATGTTTAAAGTCAGGTTATTTCCCTGATTGTTGGAAAGAATTTTTTATTGTTTCTCTTCATAAAAATGGTGTTAAATCTAACATCTCAAATTGTAGAGGAATTGCTAAATTAATTGTGATATCTAAGTTACTTGAATTATGGTAATGGTTACTACCCAAATTATGCACTCTGTTGTAACATTCATGTACAAATATAACACGCACAACATGAGTGGATGCGAGAAGCTCGGCCTAGGCCCTCCATGGGCTGTTGTGCCATTAAAAGTAAAGTAAAGTTGTAACATTGATCAACACATCGCAGCATGGGTTCCCTAAGGGGAGATCTACTACGACTAACCGTTTAGAATTCACTACATGTGTAATAAATGGATTTATTAAAAACCAACAAACTGATGTTATAAGTATATACTGATTTTAGCAATGCATTCGATTAAGTCAATCATGGCCTCCTTATTAAAAAACTAGGTTTGATTGGAATCCCGCCCTTGCTTTTGAGATGGATAGATATATCACTAACAGAAAACAGAAAGAGATTTTCCGAAATGCCGTGTAAAAAGCATTGCTGTTACTTCCGGAGTTCCTCAAGGGAGCCATTGGCAAGAGTTAGTCTCCGCTTGATCTCACGGCTGACGTTATTGTTGGTGTTTATTCCGAGGCTTCGTTTGAGGATTCATTGGGGAAATATATTTTGACGTGGTGGGTTGCAAACCCGACGCACAACCATTCATTCAAGGCCATGGAGAAGCCCGTCGCTCACATTAGTTAACACACTGACGGTTGTCAGATCGCTATCCAGGGGACGCCACGAGGAGGCTGAATAACAGGCCCGGGGCCAGGTCTGTTATTCGTAATTGCAAAATTGTAATGTAAGTATGCGGATGAGGTAAAGTTGTTCTTATCTTACAACTCTATAATCCAACAAAAACTTCTGCAAGAAGATCTTAATAATTTTACAAAATGGTTACGCAATCTGGATAAATGTAAGTTTATGACATTCTGACAAGGAGACAACCTATGTCTGCTAAATATTCTTTACAGGATCAGACTCAGAGTCAGCATTTCCGATTCTCTGGAACACATGAAAACAAACTTACTTATCATATTAAGTCAATAAACAGCTGATGATTTTATATCTGTGGTTGTAAAGATTGCCTATTTGGATATACCATAAGCGGCTCATTACATATTTTCGTGTAAAGAGGATGCGTCGGTCACCGATCCAAACGTTATGTGGATGCGCCCCTCGGTCGTGTTGGGCGGTGGGAGGGTCCGTTGGGCTTCGTTCGTTAAAAAAAAACCCACCCCAGAGTAGTAAAGTAAAAATTTCCTGTAAAAAAAAGTATACTTTGACTATGAGAAAACCACCAGGATTATACTATTCAAAAGCAGTAGTGAGGAACCTATAACCTAAAACACGTCAAGTAATCTATGAATGTATCACGGAATAGTCTTCAAATCATTACATGAATCATGTAGGTTTTGCAAAAAATATAAGAAATCTACGAAGCACAACTTAGGACAGTGCCCCGCGCTTACGAAAATTCGAGAAAAAAGAATCTGGCTCAGTGCTGTCGTTTTGGAAATTTTCGCAAATTAAATATTCTGCTATCCACTGTCAAAAACTTCAACTCGTGGTGGAAATAGAACACGAGTTTTTGAATTTTGACAGTAGCCCATCGACAAGGATGCCTAAATTACGTAAAAATTTTAGACTCTGAAAATGGGAAGATTTTTCCATAAGGGGGGAGACAAGAGGATTGAGATTTAAATGGAGTCCAAACTCTCCGATCGGAGTACTTTCGACAGCGCTAATCTTGGTGACCATCAAATACCAAATGCTAATTTCAACTCCATAGAACTTATGAAAATACTACTTATAAGTCCATCAAGTGGCACAACACATCTTAAAGGTCGCCGTGCACTAACCCAACAATAATAAAAGAACAAAAATATTTTGAAAATTTTTCAACTTTATTTTCTTCAAAACATTTGATTACAAATACATACTCGAACTATTATAAATTGTTCGTTGTTTCTACATATTTCTTATGTGTGTGTAAAATTTTGATACTAATTCATTTTGTAGTTATATCATTTGCTCATCATCAAGTCTTTTAAGATGAAATTTTAGTTTCAAACTTCTTCAGCTTCTCCTTCTCCTTCTACATCTTCTTTTTCTTCTTACATTTCAATTTCTTATTTACTTACAATATAATTGAACACAATTTAATTAAAGTTTTTGCTTCCGTTTTTCATGTACAGGGTGGGCCACTTATAATTTGAAATTTGATTTTGGTGTAAATAAGAAACAAATATTTTTTTTTTGTTTGTTTCAATGTGGTTTTTATTATTGTGGTGAATTGTGATACACTATTTCATACCAATGACTTCCTCGAATGGAACAAAATGTGATTTAAGTCCTTATCTTCTCACATGGGCCACAAATAATCAGTTACCATTTTGCATATTCGTTCCTCATTTGCAAAGAAAAATGGCCCATTGATACCGCCGATCCATAAACCACACCAAACAGTTGCTCTCGCTGAGGGTGCATTGACCTCTCAACAATCGCGCATGGATTTTCTGAGCCCCAGTTGCGAAAACTTAGATTATTAACGTAACCACCGAGGTCAAAGTGAGCTTCGCCAGAGAAGATGATTTTTCGGTATTTTTACCTTCATCTTCTTCCAAGCATTCCCCAGCCAATTATCGAACCGAAAACGTTGCGAATGATCATGTGGCTTCATGGCTTCAGCTGTTTTACCAATTGAACTTTGTAAGGGTTCATATCGAGGTCTTTATGCAAAATTCGCCACAAAGAAGTGCGTGAAATGTATTATTCATGAGACCGATGGCGAGTTGAGGTGATTGGTTCTTCTTGTACATTTTTTGAAGGTTTTTGAAGTTTACTTCTTTAGAATAGTTTTTATATTTACGAAGGCGTAAAAGATAATCGTGTTAAAACGGAAATTATCACCGAAATGATGAGCAACGCCCTCTATCAATCAACTATTACAAAAATTACGATGCATATACATATACACATAAATGTTGGGTAGCACATATAAATCCTCATATATCCAGGAGTATGAATGAAACTCGACTAATAGATGGCGCTAATTGGTGTATGATTCAAACTTGATTAATAAAGGGCGCTGAGTATGATTCATACTCGATTGATAGATGGCGCTGGCCCATCTTTACTTTACTTTTAATGGCACAACAGCCCATGGGGGGCCTAGGCCGAGCTTTTCGCATCCACTCATGTTGTGCGTGTTATATTTGTACATGAATGGAAGGGACCTACAGTTTAAAGCCGAATCCGAACGGCGAAGTGAAAAGCTTTTCATAGCAATTTTTACTCTTGTAGGTTTGCCATTGCCTGCCAAGAGGTGGTGCCGTGTAGAAAAAATTAGTTTTTCTACTTTTTGATTTTGCCTGGGCGCTGGCCCATCAGTTTCTAGTAAAATTTAACATTTCAAACCTAACTTTTCCATTTCAAACAAAAATCGTTAGAAATTTCTAGAGCTGAAAGAATAAGCGAGTATAGGCTGAAAAAAACAAACGCGTGGCACAAGCAACTGGCGATTGTGTTACGATAAAATCTCCAGCAAAAACTGCAGCTGAGAGGCAGCGAGAATGCAGACTTCATCGAAAAATGAATGCCCAACATAATTCAGATTCTGCTATCGTGAAAAAACCCAAAAACCAGCACCGAGAGATCACCAGATTGTAGACTTCGCAAGCCACCTGAAGTACAACAGAATTCGAATTTCATTGAAAAACAAATCGCAAAGACTAATGCGGAGTGACAGCTTGAATGGCAAATGAGTTCATTAATTGCATCACTCATCGCATTGACACCCGACGAAGGTCCTCAGATTATCCAGCACCAGGCAGTCATTGAGGTGAACGAATTTCCAGCTTCTCAACGAAAGAAAAGCACAGAAAATTTACTTGAAAATATGCCTGAAAATCTTTCCTCCGTGGAAAGAAAACAACTCGGATCAGCACAACAAAACATAGACGAGATTTGCCGAGTTTCTAGTCAACCTCATAATATTCGCGAGTTCTCAGAGTGGCAAGTGGCACATTTTCCACCTGTAGAATCTGAATATTTTGATGATGATGATTATTAAAATGTTTATAATAATGTTGATGATGATGATGGTAACATTATAATTACTTATAATGATGTTGCTTTGCGTATGAATATTTTTTGATGGAGATTATAATTTAGCAGAGGGCGTTGTTGCATTGTAAATGCAAACGATCAAAATGAAGTTAATCCAGATGTAGCACACCTGGGATCAGAGAGTCTGCGTTCAGACTCTGGTTTTTGCAAGATTACTAAACCTAATCTGAAAACCCAAAACGCAAATGTTCTGAAGAAGTAAACTTCTTTTGGGCGTACCACTGACACTTACATTTTTTCAATAGGGTTACGAGAACGTGATATTTTATCCAATAAAGATACAGTTTCACGCACACTTTAAACAAATTGATTCACTTCACAAATAATTGCATGGAAGGCGCTTCTCTTCCACCGATTGGAATTTTGAACGAAATCTCCCTACACTTTCGGTAGAAGATTTACCATTTGTCATTAGAGTTGCCACACTCCAAATAACCAGTATTTCAAATTCCAAATGTTAGATGGTCCACCCTATATATATATATATGTGTGTGTGTGTGTGTGTGTGCTTGTGTGTAAAAATGTAAAAACCACTTAGAATTTCAATTTCAATTTCAATTTCACACAATATGTGATGAGAGTATTCAAGTGTGTGTAATTTTCAATATTAATTTCATTATTATAATATTGTGATAATTTCCATACTTACAAATACGAGTTACTAAGTACCTAAGGACGAGTATACTATTTTGAATATATTCGCATATAAAACTCATACAATAATAACATCATTTTCGTTTTCTGAGGGTGTACGATAAACATTATATGTAAACAACTACAGTAAATAGATTTGTCAAATGTGTTAATTATCAAGAACTTAATTGACGAGTACTTAAATACATAAAAATTAAATTCATTTAAATATAAATATGTATAGGTAAATATGTATGTGTGTATGTGTGTATGTAGTTACATATACCTATATAATGTAAAGACTTTAACTTGATTTTTATTATTTAAGTATTTGCTTATAATTTCACAAGATTTTTATGTATATGATTTGCTTGCAAGTACTCGTATGTGTAAATAGAATTTTTTGTTGTTGTTTTTGTTGTTGTTGTATAAATACCATAAACATTGAAATTTATGTAAATAATTCTAATATTTAAATATGTTCTGTTTTTGGTTTTTAATATTCTTGTCATTTTTGGTTTAGTTTTCTTGTAAATAAATATTTATATGTATGTATGTATGTATGTATGTATGCATATAATGAACTACACTATGCATACGCTATAAATCGACTTTCTGCCTTTGATATAAAGTTTCACTTTAAATTATAAGAGATGAAGCGCTACGGCAGTCCAGTGTTCATAGTTTCTTATATTTTCTCCGTTAAGTAAAGGATTTTGTTTTTCGTTAAAATTTTCATCCTGAGGCTGGTTTTAAAAATATAAAAATTAATAAAAACTCGAAAATATTATCATACCTTTGAAAATTTACACTTTCTATATGAAAAATAGTAAACTTTCTAAATATTCCCAAATATTTCCTGTAATATTTCCATAATAATAGATGGCGCTTTAAAATCGGGTAAAGTTTTAAAACATTAAAAATAGCGATATAACGATGAAAAGGTAATGATGAAAAGTGACAAGAAAGAGAGAAAAGGTTATGATGAAAAGTGGCAAGAAAGAGAGAAAAGGTGATGATGAAAAGTGCCAAGAAAGAGAGATAAAGTTATGATGAAAATTTACAAGAAAGAGAGAAAAGGTGATGATGAAAAGTGACAAGAAAGAGAGAAAAGGAGATGATGAACAGTTACAAGAAAGAGAGAAAAGATGATGATGAAAAGTTACAAGAAAGAGAAAAGGGGTGATGAAGAAAGGTGACAGAAAAGGGACAACAATGGTTCATGATGTTTTTATAACGAAATCATCAACAAAGAGAGAAAAAGTGATGATGAAAAGTGACAAGAAAGAGAGATAAAGTTATGATGAAAAGAGACAAGAAAGAGAGAAAAGGTGATGATGAAAAGTGACAAGAAAGAGAGAAAAGGTGATGATGAAAAGTTACAAGAAAGAGAGAAAAGGTAATGATGAAAAGTGGCAAGAAAGAGAGAAAAGGTGATGATGAAAAGTGCCAAAAAAGATAGAAGAGGTGATGAACAATGCTTCATGATGTTTTTATAACGAAATCATCAACAAAGAGAGAAAAGGTGATGATGAAAAGTGACAAGAAAGAGAGATAAAGTTATGATGAAAAGAGACAAGAAAGAGAGAAAAGGTGATGATGAAAAGTGTCAAGAAAAAGAGAAAAGGTGATGATGAAAAGTGACAAGAAAGAGAGAAAAGGTAATGATGAAAAGTGGCAAGAAAGAGAGAAAAGGTGATGATGAAAAGTGCCAAAAAAGATAGAAGAGGTGATGAACAATGGTTCATGATGTTTTTATAACGAAACCATCAACAAAGAGAGAAAAGGTGATGATGAAAAGTGACAAGAAAGAGAGATAAAGTTATGATGAAAAGAGACAAGAAAGAGAGAAAAGGTGATGATGAAAAGTGTCAAGAAAAAGAGAAAAGGTGATGATGAAAAGTGACAAGAAAGAGAGAAAAGGTAATGATGAAAAGTGGCAAGAAAGAGAGAAAAGGTGATGATGAAAAGTGCCAAAAAAGATAGAAGAGGTGATGAACAATGCTTCATGATGTTTTTATAACGAAATCATCAACAAAGAGAAAAAAAGTAATGATTAAAAGTGACAAGAAAGGGACAATAATGTTTCATGGTGTTTTCATAACGAAATCATCAATATATTTTTAGTATGTATGGAAAGTTTCGTTTTTGAAAAGTTTGCATCCTTTCTATTTTAAATTGAATTCTTAAAATTGTTTTTTGGTGAGAGATTTGTGGATTTTCTGAAATTCCATTTTGAAAATTGTACTTAAAATGTAAACGATGCAAAGTTATTGATAATATTTTGAATATTTTTCAGTAGAAATCATATCTTACCTACCCCAGCCTCCCCCGGTTTTCACCATTATCTCCTTTTTCTAATGTGTTTCTTTAAATATAACCCCTTCTAATGAGCTATCTAGTGCTAGAAAAATTTACAAATAATAAATTATTGGAAAATTTTGCTCTGTATTACAAGAAAGAAAATAAGAAAATAATTGTAACTTCATCAAGATCCAACAATGTTTTCATCTATTTGTAACTCTGCTCCGGGATGAAAATCAAAAATAGAAAAAAGTTAATTAAAGTTATACATTTTACACCATTCCATCTGAGGTTGGTTTAAATATTAAAAAAAAAAATTCTAAAAAATTTACACTTCCATTGCCTGCCACTTCTTTTTTTCTTTTAATGCCACAACAGCTCATGGTGGGCCTTAGCTGAGCTTTTCACAAATATTAGATTTAATTAAATTTTCATAATACAAGAGATTTAATAAATTTATTAATTAAAAAAAATCAAGCTTCTTCGGCTCGTTCGTTAACTTACTAACCCAAAAAAAAACAAACAAAAGCTGCTCAATGTACGAGGTATGATCAAAAAATAACCGTTATTTTAAATTTTTTCAAAAGTATTTATTTATTCATCAACAACTACCTTGTCCCCTTCAAAGCAATCCCCCTCAGACATAATACACTTATGCCAGCGTTTTTTCCAATCCTCGAAACACTTCTGAAACGCGCTTTTTGCTATCGCCAACAGCTTCAGTTTCGATTTTTCTTTTATCTCCTCAATCGTAGCAAAACGCTTTCCTTTCCGTTTCATCGGTGTCTTCAGTTTTGGGAAGAGGCAAAAGTCAGCGGGGGCCAAGTCCGGTGAATACGGTGGTTGAGGCATGATAACGGTTTTGTTTTTGGCCAAAAACTTACGCACAAGCGACGTTGTCTTTGCTCAAAATTTAGCAATTTTGGAACAATCTTCGCTGCCGCACGTTTCATGCCTAAAACATCCGTAAAAATTGCTTGGCATGAGCCGAACGATATGCCAACATCATCAGCAACCTCTCTGATAGTGATTCGACGATTATCCAAAATAATTTTCTTCACTGCGTCAATGTTTTCATCGGTTGTTGACGTGCTCGGGCGACCAGGACGAGCATCGTCTTCTCGGTCTTCCTTAAACCGGTTATACCACAATTGAACTTGTGTTCTGCTCGTAGTGGACTCGCCAAAGGCCAAAGGCCACAGTCAACATTTCAAATGTCCTTGCGCATTTAATTTCATTTTCTACACAAAACTGAATACAGTTTCTTTGATCCATTTTTTCGAATAGTAAAAAATCGAAGAGCACACCAAAACACGACTAACCTTTTTATCTGTCAAAAACAAACTGACAATCCAAAATGGTTGGTATTGCCAACATATATAACAGACATGTGTACCAACATAACAGAAAAAAAATGCGAAAATCGAACATATGTAACTCACGAAATTAACGGTGAAAATAACGGTTATAGTTATCACACCTCATACAATTGCCTAGTAAAACTTCCACTTTTAGAATGCGAAAACAAATCCAAGGCAAAAAAAAATATAAATAAATCAAATGTGTTGCACAGTGTTTTGAACACATTTATAAACATATGTAGTTTATTTATAATTATTTTTAAATTTAAACTAATTCATTGGGTTTTTCCTTTTTCCCCTTTCATTGCATTATTACATAATTGGATTGCTTATAAATTATTTAATTTTATTTTATTGCTTTCGTTTTTATTGCATAATTGCATAAATTCGTGTAGCTTCACAAAATGTGAATAAGAACATTTTTTTTTTTTTTTGTTAATTTATTGCAATTTCTGCAATTAATATTTGGCGATTCAACTCACATGTACGTTATCGTATTTTTTTTATTTATTTTTTTTTTAAACTTATGTAACTATGTAAAGTATAAAAAATCGTATACATATTTGATTTTATTATTAACTCATTGTATGCACGTAGTACAATATCAATATTTGCCACTTAAAAATTGCATATTCATTTAAATGCAGTCAATTACTTAGTATATTTCTATATTTTTTTTACATTTACAATTACATTTTCCTTTTCATTTTTTATTACCTTTATTTTATTTTTTTGTTTTTTTTTTTTTTTTTTGTTCTACATATGCAAATGAGTTAATTCGCATTTATTCGATTTTGACATACAAAATTTTCCATTGCAATACCTTCATGTGATTTTGTTGTTGTTGTTGTTGTTGTTGTTGTTGTTACTGTTACTGTTGCATTTGCTGTTTTCTGTCCCAATACCACAATCGATTTTCCACATCTATAACTTTCAATTGTTCAATGACTTTATTAATGTGTGCGCATTTTCCGTAATGCGGACTTTTTTTTATTTTATTTTTTTCATATCAAATATTACATTATTTTTTCCCCACTGATTTATCAATAATTTTTAAACAATTTAATACACTGTGTGTATCGGTTTTATTAACCCAACTCAACTGAATTGGTCAATGTGTAATACAGGACAAACAAAGAAACAAAAACTACAAATCAAAGCTATTATTATTGTTGCTTTCCTTTGTTAAACCATTTAGTTTTTCAATTTTCATAAATTTTTATTAAATTACAAGCAGTAATCTTTTTAAACGAGGACAAAACGAAATACCTTGTGTCAACAAACAAAGAGTCACGGCGTTTTGGACAAAATGTCACTGTTGACAACTACACTTTTGAAGTCGTCAAGGATTTCGTTTATCTAGGATCCAGCATAAACACCAACAATAATGTCAGCCTTGAGATCAAGCGGAGACTAACTCTTGCCAACAGGTGTTACTACGGGCTCAGTAGGCAATTGAGAAGTAGAGCCCTCTCTCGACCGATGAAAATAACGCTCTATAAGTCCCTCATCCTTCCCGTCCTAATGTATGGCGCAGAGACGTGGACATTGACCATCAATGATGAGAGGCTGTTGGCTGTTAGGAGCGTTCGAGAGGAAGATACTCCGTAAGATCAACAGTCCAGTATGCGTGGACGAAGCGCATCGAATGAGATGGAACGATGAACTGTATGAGCTGAACGCCGACACTGACATAGTCAAGCGTATAAAAATCCAGCGGCTTCGCTGGCTGGGTGATGTTGAGCGAATGGAAGAAAGCGCTCCGGCTAGAAGGGTGTTTCAAATTTTTGTAGAGGCGGCCTAGATCGATTATCGGTTGTAGTGCCAGTTAAGTAAGTAAGTAAGTAAGTAGTCTCTTTAAATTTTTAAACACATTTTCATTATAATTTTCATTGAATTATGTAAGTATGTAAAGCGTTGTTCAGAAAATAATTGAGTTTGAGCTTCCTTCAAATAATAGAAGCTATGAAAAAAAATGAAGTGACCATAGATAACAGACTGTTGCCATTATTACATATTATTACTTATTGAAGTGAAATTTCTTATGGAAGAGTACTGAAGTCTGGATCGGCAACGTTTTGTGTGTCGAATTATTTTATTAGGGAATAAAATTGAAATGTGTAAATAAAATTAAATGTTAATCTAACACAGAGAGTGGTAGGGAGTCAAACAAAAGAGCGAGTTAACAAAATCCACTCCTACAAGAACAACACGAACAGCACGAACAGCGCTCTCTCCTTCTATCTCTCTTATTTATGTAACAGGTGATTTTTATAAGAGTTTAGTTTTTGAAAATGAAAACAAAACACAGAAATTTTACAAAAGTGAAGAAATTTTTATTTGGATCGATAAATCAATTCCTGGCATTTACTTTTTAAAGATAATTTCCATTAAATGTTTCCCGCGGCTACGCTTCAAGTGGCCCATTCTGAAGGTCCAATTTGGCACATTTTTCACTTTTTCACACATTTCGGCCGGAATCTCACAAATGATGCGTTCAATGTTGGCTTCCAAAGCAGCAATCGTGTGTGTGGATTGTCCCTGTAGACAAGAGACTTAACAAAGTTCCACAAAAACCACAACAACAAACATGGCCTGGGTCCTTCATGGGCTTGTTGTTGTGCCATTAAAAGAAGTGCTTTTATGGAATACTGCTTTTTAGCTATTGAAGATAAATGTCAGGTGGACAACATCTATACTGACTTCTCCAAAGCTTCTGACATAGTTTCACATCATATTCTTCCGATGAAATTAGAAAAATTGGGCTTTTTTGAAATGCATAAAATCCTATCTATGCAATAGACTTTGCTATGTTGCTATCGATGGCATAAAATCTAAATCATTTGTCCCCACGTCGGGTGTTCCACAAGGCAGCATCCTTGGGCCGCTCATTTTCCTTCTTTTTGTAAACGATATAGGTTCTTGGTTCTTAAAAACAAATTACCTGTTGTACGCAGATAGTTTGAAACTATTTCTTAAAGTAAAAAGTGTCAGAGATTTAACTCATATTCAACATAATTTAAATAGACTAAATAACTGGTGTCTGAAAAACTGTCTAGCTTTGAATGTTAAAAAAATGTTTTCATATTACGTTCGCTAAATTAAGTATAAATCTCCTGCATGAGTTTTCTAGTGCAAATACCCGTTTAAAATACGTTGCTGAAATGTTGGATTTAGGTGTCGTACTTGAGTCCAAATTAACATTCGTGAATCATATAAATTACATTAAGTATACCGAAAGCGTATGTTGGTAATAGCTCCGAATTTAGTGTAGGGGTCACTAAATTACAAGCTTTTATATACAACTTTTGTAAGATCCCGGTTGGAATATAGTGCTATTATTTGGAATCCATATTACGCTATTCATAGCGATCGTCTCGAAAGGGTGCAAAAGAAATTTTTAAAATGTGCTCTTTTTTCTTTGCATTTTGAAGAACCTATAGTATTCCTATTCCTTCATATAAATCTCGCTGTTTGTTAATTGACTTAAAGTCTCTAGTAAGCTGACGAATGGTAAATTCCTTAATGTTCATTTATGACATCGTTTGTGGCAACATTGACTGCTCTTGCTTGTTAAGTAATATACATTTTTATGTCCCAATCAGAACTACTCGGCAAAACAAGTTTTTCTACATAAAATGTCATACTTAGAACTAACTATAATACTATTTTAAATCTGGCCTGTAGAACTTTGTATCACTTGGCTTAAATAAATAAATAAAAAATAGTCTAACGGGGTCAAATCACACGATCTTGGAAGCCAATTAACTACATCAAAACGTAAGATAAACTGCTCACCAAATTCGCCTCTCAATTGATGCATAGCTTCGCGTGCAGTGTGGCATGTGGCATGTGGCACCGTCCTGTTGGACCACATGTCGACCGATTCCAATTCATGCATTTTCGGCAAAAAAAAAATCTGATTTCATCCAACGGTACCTTTCACCATTGACCGTAACGTTGCGGCCTTAATCGTCTCTGAAGAAGTACAGCCCAATGATGCCGCCCCCCCATAAACCGCACCAAATAGTGCATTTTCTGGGATTGCATTGGTAGCTGCTGAATTGCCTCTGGCTGTTCTTCACTCCAAATACAGCAATTCTGCTTATTTACGAATCCATTGAGCCAAAAATGAACATCGTCGCTGAAGACAATTTTGCGATAACACACATTTTTCTCATATCACGAATTTTGATAATAAATTTCAATAATTTGCAAACATTGTTCAGGCGTAAGTCTATTCATTATGAAATGGCAAACCAAACTGAGAATAAATCAAGTGACAGCTGTCAAAAAGACCAACCCCGAAAAAAGTATTGCCAGATTGAAAACCACACTTCTAGAAAAAACACCCTTTATTTGCACTTAAGGAATTACACGCCAAAACAACCCAACTAACAATAAGGTCGTGGATATTTTGGTGTTCGCTGTTCGGTGAACACACCATATTTTTCTCTCGTGCTCGGTGTCGTACTTAGATTCGAGTTCGTTGTAAAGATGCTTTTGGTCGAAATGCAGTTTTTGATAATACTATTTTGTGCGCAACGGCAACACAAAAAATGGTATACAAACAAACTTTAAACAATTTTATAAAGATGAAGAGTGAAGTTAATAAAGTTATGGTAAAACGATTTGTATCACATCGTGAATAAGTACCTCTAATATGATTTATAAATACTTTTCAAAGTTTTATTAAAGAAAATAATATAACACTTTTAAGCCAAAGAAATATTTACCGCCTTTTCTGCAAATTAAAAATATTGCTTTCGTACTGTTTTACATACATTCTTTTCCCGTTGTGTCATTGTCACCCTGAATACTCGGCGTGCTCGGTCATCCAGTAAAAAAAAAGCTGAGGTGCGAAGAACCAGCAAAGAGAAAATGCCCTCTTCAAAAGAGTAAGGTTGACGATTGAACTAATTGACTTCTCAGAAACCAAACGATAGTCTTTGAACTAAGTCCACTAGGTTGCTAAATTAGCTTTGCTCAGTGGCGAATTTAGGAGGTAGGTGATGCGACCCCAAAATGACCCACGTTTTAATTTTGCTATCCGCCCTTGAACTTATGACGACCGATATATGAAAATATATCGATATTTATGTAGCAAAAGATTTCACCATGGAAATTGTTGATGCATAAATCATATATCAACTACATACATTTTATTTGACCCATTTAACATCTGACCGATTTTTCATACAGGAATATTTATAGATATTTTAGAAATGTAATCAGCATTTTATAACGGGTGTTTTTGTTAGAAGTGTGGTTTTCAAGAAGAAATTACATGCATATAATTTAATATTATGGCCAAGAATTTAGCTTTATTATAAAGATAAGGATTTGCCATTATGTTTTAAGTAAAAACGATTTCAGGCAAGTGGCCGCCGTGGAAATCGGGATCGGTGGCCATCTCGTTTTGAGCCCATTCACCGAACGTGCGACGCGCTTGATGGTCGTCATTATGAAATCGCCAACCAAATTGAGCATAAATCAAGTGACAGCTGTCAAAAAGACCAATTCTGAAAAAAGTAATGCCAGATTGAAAACCACACTTCTAAAACAAACACCCTTTATTTCCAATTCTTCATATTTTAGTTGAAAATTGATAGAATGGTATGCCGGCCATTCCTACTGGGACTATTTTTAATTTTCATGGTCAATTTATAGATTAAATGTCACTCGAGAACTCGATAGTAGCTGGTTTGATTTGATTTGGTGTGAATTTTAATCACCTAAGTAAACTAAAAATCTGGTTTTTGATCTAATTTGAGTTTGTTTTAAATTTTGATTATGATTTTATTAAAATTTTTCCTACTTGTGTTTGTTTGTTCTGTTTTCTAATGTTTGCTCTAATATATGTATTTATTTTTTTGATTTCTGGTTTAATATTTGATTTTTTAATTGAGTTTTGTTTAGTTTCTTTTGTGTTATTTTTGTTCCATTCTATTCTTGTTCTGATTCTATTTCAAATTTCTTTTTATTGACTTCTCTTCAAACTTTTAAAATAACTTCTGTTCTGATTTTTCGTGTAGTTATTAACAAAGTTTTTTATTTTCTGATTTTTGACAAATTTTTTTCTGATGTTCGTTTTTCTGACGTTTTTTGATTTTTGTTGGAAATTGTGTTGTTTTCCCCTGATTTTCGGTTAGTTTTTATCTGAAATTTAGTGTGATTTTTATTCCAACTTCACACAGTTCTTCAAAATAAATATAATTTAGTTCTGCATCATCATGAGAAATCAAAGTTGCCATATGTGCTGCACGGAATATGGACATTTTTTTTTTATATATTAACATAATCAGGCGGTGGGAAAGGATTGTTTTGTTACTACTTAGGCTGTGGTTATATTCAGATTTTGCTCGGCGAACACCATGAAATTATTGTGGCACCGAACACGACGGGAGAGCTTTTACTCACTCTCACAACGAACTCGATATGCTGGGTGAAATGTACACCGAACAAGTCAGGATGTCAAAGAGTTATTCTACAAAAAAGGAACAAAAATGTATGTAAAATTTAAGGAAAACATGCAAACCTGTACATAATTATTTTCATATGGCAGAAAACTATTGAAGAAAAATCATATTATTTTCATAATTTTTCAATTATATTATTAATTGCACTCTCCATATTGATAAAATCGTTTAAAGTTTTTTGGTACACCATTGAGTGTTCCGTTGCGAGCAATATAGTCTTACAAAAAACTCCAATGTAACCACTACACCGAGTACGAGAGTAAAATTAGATATGTTCGCCGAACAGCGAACACCAGCATAATCAGCACCTTAGTTGCCTCCAATTAAACTCACTTTTCTCTGAAAATATTCCCCTCAAGTTCCCCGCAAAAAAAGCTTTTAGCTTTAAGCTCGAGTTAATGTAAATTTTAACAAGGTAAGTTAAACTGGGAATGATTTTTTTCTCTGCAGAGACAAAAAATTTGTACTTCGGTGAATGACAACCCGGCAAAGCTACAAAAAAGAATCAACGAGAGATAGATTAAGAGAGAGGAACGACTTAAGAGAAGTCAAATCAATATCTAGAAAGTGAGCGCAATAAATGAATACGACTACATTATGAGTATTCGATATCAAAAAAGTTATTGCTTGATGTATTGAATATCATATAATTATTTAAAAACTTAAATTCTTATATAAATAAAACTGAAGAGAAGCAGCTTCCAAATTACAGTATTTGATGGTGCAGTATAATCGCTCACAAATGTGTGGTAGCCATTTGGCTAATTATAATTTGGATACTAATGCATACAAATTTCAAATATTCTACACACTTCAGTTGCATACGAGTACGAGTGTTCGTAGACGATGAAATTTTTAAAATAGAATGAAGTGTACAAATTTTTAACGCTAATGGTTTTTCTGGTTTTGGGCAGAAGGCCAGCAACAGCAGCAAATTATTTGGTTTTATTGTTTTCGATACAGACATATGCACATGTTGCTAAGCACAGACACACACACACACACACACATACTTATAGTACCTATGTATGGAAGTGTGCATGTATGAGTTTGCGTGTGTGTGGGTAAAAGGAGCAGCTTAAATACATTTTCAAAGCAGTGTTTAATCGTTTAAAAAAATAGACTAGGATATTATTAGTGCTGAGTTTAAATAAGTAATGAGGCTACAATTTAAACATCATACTTTGAGAGGAAAGCAGAATCGGTTAATGGGTAGTGGGGGTAAATTCTGAATCTAAAGGCAAGGAGGTAAAATTGGTAGTCTTTACTAGGAAAAATTAAATTCCTTAAGTGATTGTTAAAAGTTGAATTCAATGTGAATTGCTTGAAATAAAAAAAATGTTCCATTCCATGAAGGTTAGAAAGAAACAAATGCAATAGACTTAAAACCGAGTAAAACCGAATGCACACGAATCACACTGATTTTAGAACATTTGAGAGTGAGAATTACCCTCAAGAAAAGAAGAAAGGCTTCCGATGAAATTTAGATGGAAACTTATGTTTAAGGAAGGTTTAAAGGAGTTTTGTCGTTGGAATTAATTTCGCAAAGCTGCTTCAAGAAGGGCTTGGTAAGTTTTTATAAATAAAGTGGAATATTTTCTTAAATTTTTTCAAAAACTTCCATATTTTTCACCTCATCTCAGCTGATTATAGCTTAACCCCACCTAAGTGGTCAGTGAATGTGGCGTAGTTGGTAGTGCATTGGCCTGCTACACAGAAAGTCCGGGTTTCCAATCTCGGCACAGGAAAAATCATAAAGTAGAAAGAAAATAAATTTTCTACACAGCACCACCTCTTGGCAAGCAATGGCAAATCTACAAGCGTAAAAATTGCCTATGAAAAGCTTTTCACTGCTACAAAAGTATCATGTACAACTTGGGTGGATGCGAAAAAAAGTTCGGCCTAGGTCCTCCATAGGCTGTTGTGCCATTAAAAGGAAATAATGAAGAACCTTAGGTCAAATATGTTCGTAGGACCAAAAACTGAAATTCAAGTAGTAAAAGGGGCTAAAAAAAGGGAATGTTGAAAAGTACATGAAACGAAAAGCTGGAGGAAATACAGCAATTAAAGTTTAGAATTAGAACTACAGAAAAACCTTAGTTGGAGTTTGGATCTATTGTGTATCAATCGCAGTTCGTCAACTTAAAACAAAAGTTAACAAATTGGAAAGTATTTGCATAACTTCAGTGTTCCAGGTCCACAAGGGAGAAATGTTATACAAAAAATGAACAATCAAAAATGATGCCAAATGATGCCAAATAAAGAAATTAAAAATCATTTCCCAAATACTTAAATATAGAGTATTTAGAAAGTTCAATCAAAGAGAACATTTTCAGTATGGTCCGTAGTGAAAATAACCCTGAAAATTGCCATGGCATACGTAATACCATTTTAAAAGAAATAACAATAAAAACACCCACAACAACATCAACATTAATAAAATCATTTTATGCCGCAACATGAGTCAACAAAAACACAGTATCAAAAACACAGAGTGTGAAAGAGAGCTAAGAGGGAAGGGAGTGAGTGTAAAAGAGAAAGAAATTTTTAAATAATAACAAACAAACAAAATATAGTATACATTTACAAATGCAAACCAAATTAAAAACAAATTTAAAATCTTTTTTGCTAAAATCCATAAAATGCAAATCGCTTTGCAACAGCAACATCATGCAATAGCAACAAGCAACCAAAACGTAAACGAATATCAACAAATCTAAAAGTTATATATATGTAAGTATATATATGTATATATATATATATATATGTGTGTGTGTGTGTGTGTGTGTGTGTGTGTATATGCAGAATAAAGAGTGTGGGAAACAGAGCAATTAAAATGCAAACGCAAAATTGCAGCTGGTTGCAACATCAACAACATATAGAGAACCGGAACGATGTTGATGCTGATGATGACGATGATATTGATGATGATGTTAGTGATGATAAAATGCAGTCTGCGGCCTGCACCAACATCACCAGCAGCATGTTGAAACCAGAAAATAGCAATATGCAAAAACAGGAGCAGCAGGCAGACAGACGTGGCAGCATCTAGTTGATTGTCGAATGGCGTACTCGCTTCGTACAGCACGGTAAACGACGGAAGTCAGTCATTGCAAGTCGATGCCGATGCGTCCATTCATCATTCAGTTGCAGTAGCAACAATATACTGAAATAAAGCAATGCCATCATTGAGGCGGAAATATTTTAAAGCGCCATCATCGCTGTGAGTTTTCAATGCTTATTCAACTACTAATCCTTAGTCGGTTGTTGTTGTAACGGATGTATGTTCGAGTGGTTATCTTCCTGTATTGCACGTACTTCATTGGCGCTCCATAAAAACGAATACCAAAAAATGGCTTAAATTCTCTCGTTCGGCTGCTGCAATTGCCGCCTTTGTCTTTGGTGATATTGTATTTTGCTTTTGCTGCTGCCCGACGACTGTGTGAAAGTGAATGATGTGCCTAATTTATTGCATATACAATTTCCAATGCGTTCTTGCAGTCCGGACACATACAAATGCTCATCAGTGTCCAAAGTCACCGCTCATTTCAATGCACTTTTAATTGAAATTCGTGAAACTGCAAAATGAAAATGAAAAACAGTTCAAAAAAATAGAAAAGAATTCAAAGACGAAATCTTTCAATTAAAAAATTACGTATGCCTTAACTTACAGGCTGCAAAACAAAAAGAGAAACAGCTACAGCTTAGTCGCTTCATTTCACTTTGACCACCCTAGCGTATGAGTAACTTCATTTTTCTACTTCCACCATTACAATTAATTCGCTTCGATTTCCATTTTTGTTGCTGTTATTGTTGCTATATTCAACTCTTGATCACCGTTCCGGTTCCCATCATCATCATTTGCTGCCACTTGCCGCTGCATTGCCCCCATCGTCACCACCTCATCGTTGGCCTTGTCCTAAGGATGTTTTGTATAATTATTCAATGGCATTTCTTGAACCATAGCATTCATTGCTACGTCCTTGTTACGATCGTGTATGCCTTTATCTGGGTTAATTGCCTTTTTGCGTGCTGCCTTTTGTGTTTTCAACTTCATTTGTTGAGAAAACGCAAATAGTTAGTTTTCTTTTATTTGAAATAAATATTTTCAACTCACGCGTTGTATCGTTTCCTCGAAATTTTGGTGTGGTTCCACGCGTTTCATGGTGCCGCAGCTTTTAATTTTTTCTGAGGTCTGTGAAAAGAAATTATTATTTGGAGGAGTGTAAATTTTTGACAAAAATACATTAGAAAATTAGAAGTAGGAAACGCTTTTTGTTCTTCTAATACTAGATCATGAGATCAGCCACCAAAATGGGGCACATGCGTGTCATAGTACTCGTTGCAACTTTTGACATTTAAGTCTCTCATTTCCTAATGGGTAATGGTCAAAGAACATTTCTCTCAATTTTTTAGAGTGTTAAATAACGGAACTGCATGATTGCCTTTTATCTGCGCTCTGGAGATGAATGATTTAAAAACACTAAAAGCTCTTATTCTCTCTCTCTCATTATCTTGTACAATAGGGCATAAGAAATTTAACAGTCGCGTTTAAAACATATTTCGATAGTGAGAGGGCCACCTATTTATGCACAATCAAAATTTGTTGCCATAGAATTGTTAAAAACATTAAATTCTTTAACTCTCGTATTATGGCATGCGCACACCCACTTATAATTATACATAGTAATAACATCTCATATTTCATTGTATACATCTTCTCTAGACCACCTACAAAATAATTAAAATTTACTTGTACAAAAATCCAAATAAAACTAAAGAAACACAAGAAATATTCAACAACTTATTACGAAATCCCTAGCAGCTTACAGCATACTATTTTTCTACTTTGCACAAAGAAAGAACCAGCATAATCACAACCAACACCTGTAACAAAAACACAAAAGCATGCAACGACTACAGCAGCAGTACAAAAAATTGGTACTCAAACAAAACTCTAATAATAATTTGCCTTTGAAAAGAAAAGTCAAATACCCACAAAAAAAAAAAAAAAAACAAACAATCACATGAGGAAAATACAAAAAATGGCAGAAAGAGAAGAAAAAATAATGAAAGTCCCAAAGAAAAACTAAAAAGAAAATCAAGTACCCGTAGAAACATTTCCGCAGCAGACCGCATAATGAGCAAATTCCATGGCATTTAAACTAGATGATGTTTTGTCGCGCCTGCTCTTACTCCCCCTTCTTCCCTTCCATCCTACTTTGTTTTACTTCTTTTTGAAGATTTTCACAGACTGTCACCATTGACACGAACCCAACAACAACGAAATATAAAAAATTCAAATACTCACTCACACACACTTGGACTTATACAAAAACGACTTCGTCCAAAAGGATCAAGTGACTTAAAAATAAAATTGCTTGAATTGTAAAACAACAAAAAAAAAGATACAGAAATGAGATAACACAAAGGAGAGCGAAAGTGAGAGGGACGGTGGAAGCGAACAACATAGAGTGTGCTATAAAGTAGGAAAAGTCGATTGCTGTACTTGAAACACTTTTTTCCGGTACTCATTCGCTCAGTTGAAGTCTTTCCCAAAAAAAACAACAAAAAAGATAACAAAATTGACCACAAAACAATGAAAAAAGTCTGGTTATGTAGAGACACATACATGCAAATTCAAAGAGGAATGTGAAAGTGCCAGCAAGGACTGAAAAATATTATGTCAAATGCAAAAATAAACATGTTAGGTAGTTCGTATGAATGTCGGTCGGCGACACAAAAACAAGTGCAATTAAAAATAAAAAAACTAATTGCGCTTAAATATTAAATGAACAGTAGTAGCCAAAAAACAATGGCAATATGAAAACCGACAACAACAACAACAACAACAATAGCCGCGCAGCGCAAAATATCCTTTCAATGATTACAAGTGAAAATGGCGAAAGTCACATCCGTATCCGTGAAAATGAAATCAACATGAGCACACGCTTATCTTCCTGTACAGCGAGCTGAGTGCTGTCTGCATTTGGGTAGAATTGAGTTTGGTTTGGCTTGGCTTATAAATGCTTTATGCCTGAAATAATAACAACAAATACTTACTTCACCAACATCCTATCTGCACTCAACTAGGTGGCGCACTGGCTGGTCAAAGGACAACAATGAATAGTCGGTGTTTAGTACCTTAATATCAACAGAACCATCAACAACAACGACAACAACTAAGAGTGCAAGCAAGAGCGGCAGCAACCGTGGTAGCTATACAAATTTGCATACACTATAACCATAAATAGCATAACGAGCCGACCAAAAAAGAGCATACCACACCCTCTCTCTCTCTCTCTCTCTCTCTCTTTTATTCTCTCTCACACACTCACTCCCTTTTTCCAATTGAGTGTTACAAAGCAAAAAACAAGAAAAGAAAAGAAACGAAAAAAAAACCGAAAGGTAGAAGCGAAAACTCAGTAGTACAACCACAAAATTGTACAAAAAAAAACCACAAAGCAAATGACAACAACAAAATAAAGGTGCAAATGAACATGAAGTTGAATGTGTCGGTCGGTCTTTCGCCCTTTCCTATTTGTTCTCTCTTTTTGAATTTTGGGTCCAGTTCAAATGATAACAACAACAACAAACAAAAGTAACAGCAACAACATTACAGCAAAGAAATGAAAATAATCGACAGGTAAAATGCTCAATTCCGCTCGCTTCACACCAAACAAAGAAATTAAAAACAAAACCAAATGAAATGCAATGAAAAAAAGATACCCGCTGTCAGTGGTGTTAATACAAAAATTATGTACTTCAGTGAAATTGTAACAGTTTAAAATTTTGTCGCGCAAGCAATAAAATTGAAAAAAAAGTGTTTATATGTTTGTAAAACGCGCGGAATTATTTTTTTTTGTTTTTTTTTTTGCTTTGGCAAAGTTTTAGCAAAGTTACAATTACCGTCTGGTAATTGCCTTCTGGCTACTAGTGACTGACTACAACTTATCGCACTCGCTGTGGAATTTGTTTAGGTTTGGGTGGTTTTTCCTTTTCGGCATTACAATTGGTATGGCACACTTGGGACTTGTGTAAGTAATTTGCTTTATTATTAAAAATTTCATTCATATTTTTGTTTTTCATTAAATTTTAGTATGAATTCATTGCCATAAAAGGAGGGAAAGGGAAGAAACAGATTAGGTAAGTGAACTTCTTATTGAAACGCGTGAAATGTTATTAAAATTATATAATATAAAAACTAAACTAAACAAAATTTATCAAAAGGCTCGAGTCTACTTGTAGCGACATGTTTGTTGAAAATTACAAAAAAAAGTTTAAGGACTCGATAGTGGAGTAGATTTTTTGAAATCGTGAAAACTTCAAGGTGGGTAACCTTGAAAAACACGAATTTTCGGGAAAACGAATTTAAAATTTATAACGATGATAATGATAAATGGTTAAGGGGATCGAAGAGTTCTCCTTCGTGGTCGAAAATAAGTTCCCGCTAGGCCACCTGAGTCCTCCCTCTATTGAACGAGTTTCGACCTAACATAACGGAACCTTGGGCAACTGCTTCTAAGGCGCTCATAACGAGTGCTCGCGGCTATGTTTGACTCTCTGAGGCCTAAACCACGACGAATTCGAATAGGTCCTTTACACACCGTAACATTTTGGTCGCTGTAGCATAGCGGTAATGCGTTGGGCTGTTACGTCGAGTGTCTGAGGTTCGAATCTCGACACAGCAATAACAAAAATTTAACAACAACTAATCTACACGGCACCACCTCTTGGCACGCAATGGCAAACCTACAAGAGCAAAAATTGGCTATGAGAAGCTTTTCACTTCACCGTCCGGATTCAGCTTAAAACTGTAGGTCCCCTCCATTCATTTACAAATAATACGCGCATAACATGAGTGGATGCGCAAAGCTTGGCCTTTGGCGCTATATGCGGTCATAGACGACACTGATAAACTGAAGTTCAATGTGGTAAAGGCATAACACTTGCCACAATGGCTGCCTATCTCTTTATCGGTGTCCTGTGACACCATGATTAATGACAATGACTTTTTCGTGCCTGAATTGGAGGATGTTGATGTGGACGACTTTTGGTTCCAACAAGACGGCACTACATGCCATACAGCCAACGAAACAATCAATTTATTGTAGGAAACTTTTGGTGAGCGAATTATATCGCGGCGTGGGCCTGTGGCGTGGCCTCCAAGATCGTGCGATTTAACACAGCTGGGCTATTTTTTGTGGGGTTATATGAAATCGCTCATCTACGCATATAAGCACGAGACGATTGGCGCCTTGGAAGAGAATACTCGACGCATTGTTACTGACATACGGCCCCAATTGCTGCAAAAAGAGGTAGAAAATTGGGCCTCTTGACTGGAATTTATTCGAACCAGCCGCGGCAGTCACTTGCCCGAAATCGTTTTTAAAACATAATGGCAAATCCTTATCTATATAATAAAGCTAAATTCTTGACCATTACATTAAATTATATGCGTTTTATTTCTTCTTGAAAACCACACTTCTAAAAACCATGTACCATAAATATATAATCCTAGAAATTTTGGATTTTTACAAAAAAAACCCAAACGACCGAGGCTATTGCATGTGTTTCATAACATATATTTAATATTTAATTTAAGGTATACTTAATAATTTTTCTTACTTTCATTTGCATTCCTTCCATTTGTGAGTTTTCTTCAGTCTGTCGCAGACCATTGAGGAAGCGTGCAAATACCGTTCGTCTACGATGTTTATTGCGACCTTCTGTGGAGATAAATTATGCATAAGAATTTACGAGAAATTATACAATTTATGTAAAATTATTTTTCTTAATCGGTAATGCATCAGGTTTTTCTATGATGCCGATACCAACATATATTGGGGAACAAACAGCTTTTAAGCCCACTGATTTGATATAAATGCTAACATGTTACGCTCTAGCGCTTTAAAGCACTATACGTCATTCTTTTGCCTTTAGCATGTCATATACTTATTATACATTGAAATAATGTAGCCTTCTACTCTCTTTTCACATCATTGTTGGACAGCACCTTGCACTCATACATAATGAGCCTGCACACACTAAACTGCTCTGACCAACCGAGCAGTCTACCATGTTGAAGGAGTCAGACTCTTTTGTAGGAACGTTTGTAAATCTCCCAAAATGAGAGAGTAAAAAAGTATGCTCACAAGTCTCTCAATAGCTGTGTTTTATTCTGCAAGTAAATAGTTAACCATGTGCGACTAAAACAATCACGTTGTTCTCTTCTTCATTGTATTGTCATTCACTATCAAACAGCTCGATAACACTGGCAGCTGGAGGTGATCTTCCACCATATAGCACATACAAGCATAGGCATTGCTTTTCTTTATTATACAGGGTGCGGCAGCCACTTGATTGATGTTGTATTCAAATACTAAGCCAAATACTTAAAATAAATATACCTCATATATGGAAATCGTTTGTTTTTTTTAAGTTATTTAATATTCACATACCGACATAAAAGATGGTACACCCTGTGCATACTCGTAAGTGTATGATATCTCATTCTGGCGACCCACATAACATTTTACATGAATTTTTAGCTCACTAGTTTTCTTCGGCGTACATTTAATCTTCTTTCCTTTTTGTTTTCCCCACACTGCTCTTTCTTGTTATTCTAAGTATCATTATTAACAATTCACCGTAGTTCGCTTTTGTTATTGTTTTCTATATGCTAGTTAAACATAAATAAGAGCAAGTGGCGATCCCCATATGTTTATATGAAAAAGGTCGATGTCGGCTCTCCTCCTTGTTTTTTTTATAAATTAAGTTAATTTGCTCTCTTAATGTGATGGATTCTAACTCTCTCTTAACGTAGTACTTCCACAGTACTGCCATATTAAAATTGTTCGTATGCCTTGTGGTATCATGTTTCAGTCTCTCTGCTGCAGATTCTAACTCTCTTTTTACGTACTGCTTCCACAGTACTGCCAAACTAAAATTGTTCGTATGCCTTGTTGTAGCATGTTTTAGTCTCTCTGCAGCAGTCCCTTTCTCGCTTAAGAAATTCGGTTTTACGCAGCATAATTTCTCTCTTGTGGTCAGTCTATATGAAGGCATCATTTAAAGTAAAAGAGCAAAACTAAGAACCATATCGCTCATAATAAAAAAAAAATTTAATAAATTAAAAAAATATTTAAATTAAGTGCAGTATGCAGAAAAAAAGTTTTTTAGTGATTTATTTCCTGTAAAAAATCATATCTGCAACTTATGAACTCATTACGTGAGAAGAGTAAGCGTCCTTACCAATTGAAAAGTTGCAATGCTTTTTTCTCTAAATTTATGTTTTTTGAGTTACGCTAATCTTGCAGCAAACGAGCGATTCAATGTTTCTTCACACAACTTAAAGAAAAAACTAACAATTTCTACTCTGGTTATTTCCCCAAACATTTACTTGCTTTCTTACTAAGCACACATTCATGTCACACACACACAACCACACATTTCCATGCCTGCATTCTCCATCGTCCATGTCATCTTCCTTCTTACCTGTTGCTGAAAAATCATAGAAGAAGTTGTTTCTCGCACCCGGGTAACTATGTTGCATTCCGTTGAGGTTCACCGCTGATTTTGAATCGATTGCACTTCGTGCCATGCGATTTGCCAAATCATTTTGAGTGTAACTATAAATTTCATTCTCTTCGCGATTAGAAAGGCAACTTGATGGCTTCATGCAGTTCAATGAAAAAATGAGAAGTGAGTAAAATAGAATAAAGTTGCAATTTAAACGTTTTACTATTGTAGATAGTAATAAATGAAAAGCGCATGTAAAAATCTTGTATTTTTCAGTTACCAAATATTTCCCAGGCACATACAACGGTTGACTGTGACTTGTCGGTAATGTTGATTGATTTATAATATTGCCACCAATAATACCAAATGCAACACCACCGCCGCCTCCTCCACCCATATTCATCATGGTGCCGCAGCCACCAATACCTCCGCCGCCGCAGCCTCCTCCTCTAACACTGCCCGCAGCAGTAGACCGTCTTGATAGCGTATGGCCAGATGCAATGCGCACATGCCGTTCCTTCCACTTTGATGTGCGCACTTCTTCAATCGCATCCAGAACATCTTCGTATGGCATGTTTATGTGTTTGCTATAGTGTGCGGCCAAACCTTCCAAATAGCCGCGTTTGCCCTCCTGCAACAAATGGGTGTATGATGAAAATGAGTGAATAGAAAAAATGGAGTATAGTATGTGAAATGGGTATATGTATGTGTATGTGTATGTGAATGTGAGTGAGTCAGTGTGCAATGTGAGTGAATGCAACCTGCGATTCAGTAATAAGAACGTCTCGCTTCAATTCAACACTTTACGAGCGAATAAATTTAGGAGCAAACATAAAGTGGAATGCCAATAAATTTGCAATTCGGCAGCTTAAAAGCAAATGCTTCCAATTCAATGTAGACTTAATTTATGAATGTGTACACGTGTGAGTCTGCAGGTTCTCAAAGTTTCTTTTCTTTATTCTGTTCTTCATTTGCATTTGAATGGAAATACATTGCTTTATCTCTTCTTTTTGCCTCTCTTGCTCTCTCTCTGTCTCTCAAGCACTCATTTTTATTCTCTTTTACTTTCAACCAATCACCTACCTTGATTCTACCTTGATTCATCGTCTACATCACAAAAGTGTTAATATCTTTCGGTAATTAGAAGCGGGTTGCTACTTCAATCTGTCTCAACTGTACACAGACAAAAAACTACACACACTCATAAACACACACACACACACACACATCTACATTAATTCAGCGATGCAACGCAATGCTTCTCCCACTTGACATTGAGCATTAATGCAAATTTACATTTGTCTATCTCTCTCTCCACCTCCCCCTCCTCAGTCTCTTTATCTATCACCGTCGTTCTTCTTCTTCTTCTTCTTTATTTTGCTACTGTTGTGTTTGCATGTGTAGTGTTTATGTCAGCGTCAGCAACACATGACGATAAAGTGCAATTAGATGCGTCGCTTCAAGATGCTGCATCCATTACATACACATACACACACACACATACGCGTACTCAAAATGTTGTTGTGTACATTTATCTACTTAGTGTGTAGGTAGACGCACTCTCTGTGGAGAGACACATATACACCCACACGAGTGCAGACAAGTGCACACATACATGCATGCATACAGCAGTCATTAGTGTTTTCGTTTGTATGCATTTATTATAAAACACTTGCATTTTATTTATCGTATAAATTTTCTCCTTAAATTGAAATAATATCTACGTGTGCATTAGTACTGTATTTGAGTACCATATTTGTGAATGTACGAGTATGTCTGTGTGGAAAATTGTTATTTTTTCATTCGGATTTGTACAAAGTGAAATAAATATAGAGCAAAGTGTGGGATTTAGTTTTCATAGCATCAGATTTGTATATTCGGCATTTCTAAAATGAAGTTAAATTTGAATTGAAGAGTGATTTAAATAAACCCATCTCACAAGGACTCTGTATTACTATTGGATAACTTTTGTAATAACTTTTAACTTTTGGATACAACTATCAAATATATAAATACTATTTTGGATACCTTAAGCATTTTGGAGGTGTATTTGAGCATGAAATTTATACTTTTTGTAAAGAATATCTTGGAGGCATTAGTCAATATTAATCATCTGGAATAGACTTACTGCATGAGACCACAAGCCTAAGCATCTGGAGCATAATTGGCCTTGAAGATACTAATTAATTGTAACAATGGAGTGTCTCAGTGGGTATTTTTCAACAAAGGGGTGTAAAAATTGCGTGTATTTATAAGGTTCCAGTGTATCAACAAAAACCGTGTATACTACTGTGGGCAAAAAGTAGTAAGACTTTTTAATTTAAATTTCGCGCGGAAACCCATTCATCAAAATATTATTTTTTTAAGGTTGGTATGACTGTCGGTGGCATCTGTGCCAAATGTCACATCAAAATAATCATTAGTGTTTAGTATACGCTTGTCTTTCTGAAGTACAAAAAGTGCATTCGGCGATTTTCACAATGAGTGAAATTATTCAACAAAGAAGTTCCATTAAATTTTGTGTGCGGAATCAAATTTCTGGTGCCGAAACGTTCAGAATGTTGCAAGAGGCCTTCGGTGATAATTGTATGTCGCGAGCAAGTGTTTTCGATTGGTACAAATTGTTCAAAGAAGGTCGAGAACGCGTTGACGACGAACCACGTCCAGGACGGCCATCAACATCAACTGATGATCAACACGTCTGGTCAATAAAATCAAGGAATTGGTGCTCGAGAATCGACGATTAACAGTCAGATGCCAGAGACCTTACTGGCATCGTTGGAATATGGGAAGGATCAGTGAAAACCATTTTAAAACATCATTTGGGCCTAAGAAGAGTGAATGCACGATTGGTTCCAAAATCACTGCATTGGTTTTACGAGACCATTTTGCCAAAAATTCGACTGATATCGTTCCGCAACCACCCTACCACCCTATTCGCCTGACTTAGCACCGTCTGACTTTTGGCTATTTTTTAAACTCAAAAAACCGCTTCGTGGACACCGTTACACCGTTTTGAGTCAATTGAAGACATTAAACATGAATCGCTGAATCGCTAAGCGCATTGAAGGCTATTCCGGAAATTGACTTTAACAAGTGTTTCGAGAATTGGAAAAAACGTTGGCACAAGTGTATTGGGGCCGGGGGGGATTACTTTGAAGGGGACGAAATAGATTTGAAAGAATTTAGAAACGTGTAAAAAGTACACCAAAAAAAAATATGGAAAATGCGGACTGAGTTTAGCTTCCACTAGTGGATCCCGGGGTTCTAAATTTCATCGTTACTTCAAAATTTTTTACTTACTTTTAATGGCACAACAGCCCATGGAGGGCCTAGGCCGAGCTTTTCGCATCCACTCATGTTGTGCGTGTTATATTTGTACATGAATGGAGAGGACCTACAGTTTAATGCCGAATCCGAACGGCGAAGTGAAAAGCTTTTCATAGCAATTTTTACTCTTGTAGGTTTGCTATTGCCTGCCACTAGGTGGTGCCGTATAGAAAAATAATTTTTTCTATTTTTTTTTTTTTTGTGATTTTGCCTGTGCCGAGATTCGAACCCCGGACACTCTGCGTAGCAATCCAACACATTAACACTACGCCACAGCGACCACATCTTACTTCAAAATCTCTTTTATTAAAAAGCAACGATTACAATATCAAAGATTTTGTATCACTCTTAAAGGGAGGAGAAGAGAAGGGATTGTAAGCTCTATCTACAGGGAAACACTAGCTGACTAATTACAGTCAGTATTGACCGCATTTTATTGGTCTCCATAATCGCTTGTTCACACATTTCCCGAAATTGCTTCGATAATTTAATAATTTAAATCAAGATTTTATCGAAAAGCATTTAGCTTCAGGTACTATCATACTATCATAACCAAGAACTTACCACCCTCCGCTTCTGGTGATGAATATCTCATACATTAGGGTTTCTGTAACTGAATTAAAATGATTTTTGAAGGAACGAACGATGGATGGGCTTAAGACCATCGTAGATATGGTCCATTTTGAAGGTTTATATATCTCAAACTTTGGTCACACATTTAGTATTAAGCCTATAAGTCCCAAACCGTTGATAACTTCTCTTTAACGTCTTCAGCAAAGTAGAAGTCAATGATCTAGCTCTCAGTTTTTTTTTTTTAACCATACCATGTCAAAAAAGTTTTAACTATATTTATATGAGTTTGAAGACAAAAACTTATAATTAATGGCAAATTTCCACTTGGAAAGACTAACCCACAACTGTCATAAATAACTGTCAAAATCAAGTGAACCTAACCTGCAGATTTCAAAATAAATGCTCAATAGTTTGATGAGACCTTGAGTGGCCGACTTACGATTGCAGTATTTTGCTCGTGTTAGTTTCAGTTCAGGTTGTTTTACTCACATTTAGCAAACGTCTGGTGGTTGTACCAAAATCTTTATTCCCTATATCAACTTTAACCATTTTTCCTTGTGTGGGAATAAATTCTGACGATACTGGAACTCCAGTCTAACACTCATTCACTAGACCACCAATGTGTTCTTCATAACAAATGCATGGCAAATGATTTAAATTAAAAACACAAAGAATCGTAAGTAAAAAATACCCAAGCATCGTCCTGATAAATTTTTGCAGGATTCCAGTTCAAAATCACACTACAGCTATGAAGATTATGTAGGAAAGTGCTTCATGCTCTCTTGGAAATTAAACAAACAATCTTCAGTTTGCGTGTAGATGCTCGCAGAGCTCAAGAATATTTTATTTAAAAAATTATATAAAGATAGCAAATTTGTATATGTATGAGTATGTTATCAAGTATGTTTTCTGAATCAGTGCACTTAACACATTTGCTTAAACCATTTCAATATTGATTGCAAATCAACACAAAATTACTAGAACATGTGCTCGCGCCCATTTGCTTTCGATCGTCCCCAAATGTAATATGTATATTGAATCCTGCCGTTACATTCATCCATCACTCTCACATAAGTCCAAATTACCTAATGAATGGAATGGAAAATCTTAATTGGATGTAAGCGACAAATGTGCGTGTGTGTTGCATGGGTATTTCTTGGAAATTTAAAACTTTATGAGGAAAGCAAATTTTCGTACTATGTGCTGAAAAACAGAAGTAACGATAAAAATTGTATTTTCCAGTGTGTGTGTCCCTGAACTAGTGACATATATAACTCACAACGACTGCGACAATTCAAAGTGATGACATCTTTTGATTGCAAAGCTCTTGGATTTCTTTTTTTATCCCTCTTTCAGCAGCAGAATATCTTCTTCATCATTGCTTTTAATTGGAATCGCAGTGTAAACAAAATTTAATTTCTGACTACAAGCACAGCACACCCCCACACATACACACACACACACAAACACACACACACACACACACACACACACACACACACACACACACACACACACACACACACACACACACACACACACATACTCACACAAATATACACACATAGCTATTCACAGATATTTAGTATGTGACTACATTGGATTGCCAATGAAGATTTCTACATCAGGCTGCTGCTGCATTTATTCTGCCTTACAGCATACACCAGTCAGCAAAAGCCAAAGGAGCCAGCGCATTTAATCATTGACATTTTCTTGTTATTGTTGCTGTTGCTGTTAGTGTGTGCTAATGACGAAAGGAAAATTATTCTGTTTTTTTTTTTTTTGTGTCGACTAGTTACTATCATATTTTGGTTAATGCTAAAGCTCGCAGACACACACACATGCAACACCAGTAAAATGTTCAATTCTGCATAAATTTTTGTGCGAGAAACTCTGCAAAAAGTCTACAGCCAAGTCGAGTTGAATCGAGTTGAATCGAGCTATGTAAATCGTCTTCCTTTTTCTCTCTCTCTCTCTCTCTCTCTCTCTGAATGCAAACATCAAACATTGAAATTCTTATTTGCTCAGCTTACAAAGAGCTCTGTGATTGTACTACTGTGGGTACAAGTTAGTAAGACTTTGTTCATAATTTCAAATTTTTTTATTCATTCTTCCAAATCTATTTCGGCCCCTTCAAAGTAATCCACCCCGGCCCCAATACACTTCTGCCAACTTTTTTTCCAATTCTCGAAACAGTTGTTAAAGTCAATTTCCGGAATAGCCTTCAATGCGCTTAGCGATTCAGCGATTTATGTTTAATGTCTTCAATTGACTCAAAACGGTGTCCACGAAGCGGTTTCTTGAGTTTAGAAAATAGCCAAAAGTCACACGGTGCTAAGTCAGGCGAATAGGGTGGTAGGGTGGTTGCGGAACGATATCAGTCGAATTTTTGGCAAAATGGTCTCGTAAAACCAATGCAGTGATTTTGGAACCAATCGTGCATTCACTCTTCTTAGGCCCAAATGATGTTTTAAAATGGTTTTCACTGATCCTTCCGATATTCCAACGATGCCAGTAAGGTCTCTGACTGTTAATCGTCGATTCTCGAGCACCAATTCCTTGATTTTATTGACGTGTTGATCATGAGTTGACGCGTCGTCAACGCGTTCTCGACCATCTTTGAACAATTTGTACCAATCAAAAACACTTGCTCGCGACATACAATTATCACCGAAGGCCTTTTGCAACATTCGTAACGTTTCGGCACCAGAAATTTGATTCCGCACACAAAATTTAATGGAACTTCTTTGTTGAATAATTTCACTCATTGTGAAAATCGCCGAATGCACTTTTTGTACTTTTGTAGTTCAGAAAGACAAGCGTATACTAAACACTAATGATTATTTTGATGTGACATTTGGCACAGATGTCACCGACAGTCATACCAACCTTAAAAAAATAATATTTTGATGAATGGGTTTCCGCGCGAAATTTAAATTAAAAAGTCTTACTACTTTTTGCCCACAGTAGTATGTAAGTTTATGTGTGAGTATGTGTGTGTGTCTGTTTGTCTTCTGAGTAGTTGTAGTAGTAGTGGTAGTAGCTACAAATTCGTGAATGCTGATGTTGCTACCAAAACCGCAAAATGCTGTTTGACAGATGCGTATCTCTTCCTATTTGGATAAGTGTGTCTGTGTGTGTGTGTGTGTGTGTGTGTCTGAGTGTTTACTAGTTTGTATTTGCCTGTACTTATGAGCTTATTTTGCTTACTTCCAGTATGCAGTTGAAAAAGTGTATCATTTTTTCGTTTTCACAGTTAGCTCTTTTTTTTTAAAACTTATTTTATTGAGGTCACATTGAAAATAGGTTAGTTTTTGCACAAAGCTCACGTAGAACATATGCAGAGCTACTTTAAAATTTCCAAAGGAAATGAATTTGATATTATTTATGCTGTTGTTGGTCATGGAAAACAAATTTACATATCTGTAATGTCTTCGATAGACTCTAGTTCTCTACAAGATTACTAAGCCTAACCTGAAAACCCAAAACGGAAACGTTCTTTTTTTTTCTAATTAACCCTTATATGAAGAAAAAAAACTTCTTATTTCGTGCAACATATTGCAGTTTTTCTTAATTTTTAAATTTCATTTTTATTAACAAAAATTTCGCTATGAAAACATTAGAAAGCAATACAATTTAGTTATTGCAGTTTACTTCTTTAGAATCGTTTTTATATTTACGAGGGCATAAAATATTATCGTGGCAAAACGGAAATTGTCACGGAATCAAGTATGAAACAAATGAAAATGCATATGTATATACACATAAATGATGAGCAGCACATATGCATCCATATGTATCCACTAGTATGAATCTAACTCGATTCATAGAGGGCAAGATTTGGTACTTATAGATTTAATTCCGCAGAAATTCGAGCATTTGTACCTTCCGATGATGAACAAAATTACATACCGACAGTTGAAGATGCTACTTCAGAAGCTTCTGATGTTCAACTATTGGCATGGAATGGAATTTGAGGACGATCCAGAAGAAAGTGTAGAAGTTGAAGTTTGCCATGACTTATTAGGAAAATATTGTACTAGATGGCGGTTAGATCCATCTCCAGAAACTCAAACATCTGGCTGTAATGTTATTCGTCAATGAGGTGGTGCCGACAGTTGAAGATGCTACTTCAGAAGCTTCTGATGTTCAACTATTGGCATGGAATGGAATTTGAGGACGATCCAGAAGAAAGTGTAGAAGTTGAAGTATGCCATGACTTATTAGGAAAATATTGTACTAGATGGCGGTTAGATCCACCTCCAGAAACTCAAACATCTGGCTGTAATGTTATTCGTCAATGAGGTGGTGCCGACAGTTGAAGAGGCTACTTCAGAAGCTTCTGATGTTCAACTATTGGCATGGAATGGAATTTGAGGACGATCCAGAAGAAAGTGTAGAAGTTGAAGTATGCCATGACTTATTAGGAAAATATTGTACTAGATGGCGGTTAGATCCATCTCCAGAAACTCAAACATCTGGCTGTAATGTTATTCGTCAATGAGGTGGTGCCGACAGTTGAAGAGGCTACTTCAGAAGCTTCAGATGTTCAACTATTGGCATGGAATGGAATGTGAGGACGATCCAGAAGAAAGTGTAGAAGTTGAAGTTTGCCATGACTTATTAGGAAAATATTGTACTAGATGGCGGTTAGATCCATCTCCAGAAACTCAAACATCTGGCTGTAATGTTATTCGTCAATGAGGTGGTGCCGACAGTTGAAGATGCTACTTCAGAAGCTTCTGATGTTCAACTATTGGCATGGAATGGAATTTGAGGACGATCCAGAAGAAAGTGTAGAAGTTGAAGTATGCCATGACTTATTAGGAAAATATTGTACTAGATGGCGGTTAGATCCACCTCCAGAAACTCAAACATCTGGCTGTAATATTATTCGTCAATGAGGTGGTGCCGACAGTTGAAGAGGCTACTTCAGAAGCTTCTGATGTTCAACTATTGGCATGGAATGGAATTTGAGGACGATCCAGAAGAAAGTGTAGAAGTTGAAGTATGCCATGACTTATTAGGAAAATATTGTACTAGATGGCGGTTAGATCCATCTCCAGAAACTCAAACATCTGGCTGTAATGTTATTCGTCAATGAGGTGGTGCCGACAGTTGAAGAGGCTACTTCAAAAGCTTCTGATGTTCAACTATTGGCATGGAATGGAATTTGAGGACGATCCAGAAGAAAGTGTAGAAGTTGAAGTATGCCATGACTTATTAGGAAAATATTGTACTAGATGGCGGTTAGATCCACCTCCAGAAACTCAAACATCTGGCTGTAATGTTATTCGTCAATGAGGTGGTGCCGACAGTTGAAGAGGCTACTTCAGAAGCTTCAGATGTTCAACTATTGGCATGGAATGGAATTTGAGGACGATCCAGAAGAAAGTGTAGAAGTTGAAGTATGCCATGACTTATTAGGAAAATATTGTACTAGATGGCGGTTAGATCCACCTCCAGAAACTCAAACATCTGGCTGTAATATTATTCGTCAATGAGGTGGTGCCGACAGTTGAAGAGGCTACTTCAGAAGCTTCTGATGTTCAACTATTGGCATGGAATGGAATTTGAGGACGATCCAGAAGAAAGTGTAGAAGTTGAAGTATGCCATGACTTATTAGGAAAATATTGTACTAGATGGCGGTTAGATCCATCTCCAGAAACTCAAACATCTGGCTGTAATGTTATTCGTCAATGAGGTGGTGCCGACAGTTGAAGAGGCTACTTCAGAAGCTTCTGATGTTCAACTATTGGCATGGAATGGAATTTGAGGACGATCCAGAAGAAAGTGTAGAAGTTGAAGTATGCCATGACTTATTAGGAAAATATTGTACTAGATGGCGGTTAGATCCACCTCCAGAAACTCAAACATCTGGCTGTAATGTTATTCGTCAATGAGGTGGTGCCGACAGTTGAAGATGCTACTTCAGAAGCTTCTGATGTTCAACTATTGGCATGGAATGGAATTTGAGGACGATCCAGAAGAAAGTGTAGAAGTTGAAGTATGCCATGACTTATTAGGAAAATATTGTACTAGATGGCGGTTAGATCCACCTCCAGAAACTCAAACATCTGGCTGTAATGTTATTCGTCAATGAGGTGGTGCCGACAGTTGAAGAGGCTACTTCAGAAGCTTCTGATGTTCAACTATTGGCATGGAATGGAATTTGAGGACGATCCAGAAGAAAGTGTAGAAGTTGAAGTATGCCATGACTTATTAGGAAAATATTGTACTAGATGGCGGTTAGATCCATCTCCAGAAACTCAAACATCTGGCTGTAATGTTATTCGTCAATGAGGTGGTGCCGACAGTTGAAGAGGCTACTTCAAAAGCTTCTGATGTTCAACTATTGGCATGGAATGGAATGTAAGGCGATCCAGAAGAAAGTGTAGAAGTTGAAGTATGCCATGACTTATTAGGAAAATATTGTACTAGATGGCGGTTAGATCCATCTCCAGAAACTCAAACATCTGGCTGTAATGTTATTCGTCAATGAGGTGGTGCCGACAGTTGAAGAGGCTACTTCAAAAGCTTCTGATGTTCAACTATTGGCATGGAATGGAATGTGAGGACGATCCAGAAGAAAGTGTAGAAGTTGAAGTATGCCATGACTTATTAGGAAAATATTGTACTAGATGGCGGTTAGATCCACCTCCAGAAACTCAAACATCTGGCTGTAATATTATTCGTCAATGAGGTGGTGCCGACAGTTGAAGAGGCTACTTCAGAAGCTTCTGGTGTTCAACTATTGGCATGGAATGGAATTTGAGGACGATCCAGAAGAAAGTGTAGAAGTTGAAGTATGCCATGACTTATTAGGAAAATATTGTACTAGATGGCGGTTAGATCCACCTCCAGAAACTCAAACATCTGGCTGTAATATTATTCGTCAATGAGGTGGTGCCGACAGTTGAAGAGGCTACTTCAGAAGCTTCTGATGTTCAACTATTGGCATGGAATGGAATTTGAGGACGATCCAGAAGAAAGTGTAGAAGTTGAAGTATGCCATGACTTATTAGGAAAATATTGTACTAGATGGCGGTTAGATCCACCTCCAGAAACTCAAACATCTGGCTGTAATATTATTCGTCAATGAGGTGGTGCAGAATTCTTCTGTAAATCTTATATTTCTAAGGATATATTCAAAAGTATTTTATCAGGTCAGATGTATAACATTAGTTTGAGAGAGACAAATAAGCAAGGTGCGACAATTACAGAAGGCTATAGTAAAAGCGTACTGGAAAAATTTCCGGGCATCGAGAAAAAATACGGTATCAAAACCCTTAAGTGGTCAACCAGTTGTTTGCGGCCTATTTATGATGAACCCTGGGTAGCTCGACCAAATTGTAATTCATGCTTGCAAATCTGAATAATTAATGTATAATGCATAGCAAAATAAAGAAAGTAGACTGAATAGGCAGAGTAGTATAAGGTATTCCTCAATGGTTTGAAACTTGCTGGCGTACACTTTGTTTTTCAAATAACCCCACAAAACTAAGTCCGGAGGGGTCAAATCTGGAGATGTGGGTGGCCAGTAAATGTCGCCATTTCTTGACACCTTTTCGTTGCTGAAACTCCATAGTTTGATTTGCAGTGTGACATGGTCCACAGTCTTGTTGAAACCAGTAACCGTGAAAAAAAATCTTAGACTCAGTTCAAGAAAAATGCATCTCAGAGCTTTTAGTACTTTTTGATATGAAGTGAAATGCAACCAATTTTTTGACAACCATTTGTCATTAAAATCAATTGAATTTTTAGAATTTCGTTCTTTTAAAGATGGGAGAGTTCAGCTTAGCATACTTCTTTGATTTTACAATAATGCTCAATTTTTAGAAATAAATTATGAAAATAAAATGTCTATATTTCAAACAAAACAAAAATTGTACTGATCTTATTTTTTTAAATTCTAGCATACGAGTACAAAGAAGAGTCTACTTTGATATACATACTTGTGTATATGTATATATGTAGATATCTTGTGGCACGGATTAAAGATATAAAAATATTTTGGTTGATCATTATCAAATTAAAAGGTTTACCAATATGTAGTTAGGAGCTCTCACGAACGGTTGCCATTGTTATACTTATAGAAATGATTTTATTACTTATAGAAAACGATATAGGTACCCGAGTACCTCGTCCCTCAGATAAGGTTAAACTTATGTCATGTCTGTATCGGTGTCCTGTGATTGCATTCCCTCTCTCATTCTCCCTTCTTCTTCCTCCCATCTATCAATCCTCCTTCCATATTCTCTGCATTCATAGGGGTACACCCTGTATGTTGAATGCATCAATAATACATAATTAAGTGTTCTTATTTCTTCTATGTATTATTGCTAATTTTAAAGACCCGAGTACCTGCAAGAACTAGAGAAACCAAATACACTAATGACTTCTATAGACTATTCTCTCCTTGTTTCCTACAACTCTTTTAATCTCCTCCTATTTCCCATATCTCTTCATGCCTTCATTATGTGTCGAGAATTATTTGTTACTCGGATGACAAGAAACTATTTCGGATTCCCAAAAAACTTGTGAAACCTCAGTCATAAAAAGTACTTGTAGGTGCATAATAAATAAGGTGAAATATTTTACTCTCTTATAACTCTCTTGTATCTCTTAATCTTGATATGAGCGCCAGTTTCCTTCACAAGAAAGAAAATCGACTACGAAGGATTATAATATTCGGGCATTTTCACAGAGAAGTTTATGGATAGATGTCCTTAAATTGGATAGATGTCCTTAAGTTTTCAAAGCTCCTACAACAGTTGCGTTTTTTAACCCCTATTCATTCGGCTCCAGAACCTGCGATCTCTCCAGTTAGAATTTGGTTTTGTTTCTTCGCACTATGAGACCACAAACATCAGTATGTAACTTTTAGCACTCCATTGCATGAGGAAAAAACATGTGGAGTACTATTGGCCAAATAGTTTGGGCATCATATTTTTATTGAAGTATTCCTTACTGGAACTCAATCTTACTAATTGGTTGTACTCAAACTTTTATTGGGAATACAACAAACCCAAATGATTACGGTAGAATACGCCCTTTAATATTTATAATTCTTGAACCATGCAAGCTTTTTTTCAGGACCTATTGCAATGCAACATACCGTATCGTATACCTAGGTAGTATTGGAATTCTCCAAAGAAGTGAGGATCATTTAAGCTCAAAAGGGTTCATTCCTTACTTAGTTAGGCTTCATAAGCATATAGCATAAGCCTTATCCGAAGCTTTAGTGAACTTGTTTATCCCAGATAGATCAAGGTTGAACTAATCTGAATATACCTATAAAGAAATGTTTGTCTAGGCTCGTATATCTCATTCGAGCGATAACAGGACATTGCAGTTGAAATGATTTGCAATTTCATCTTCTGGATATGCGTATCGCATGAGTCGATACTCTGATATCGATTTTTCTTAGAAGATCGTTGACTGTAATGAGATCTGCAATGGATCTGAACTCACACGTTCACAGAATACTTACTAAAGGGTGTTTTTTCTAGAAGTGTGGCTTTCAATCTGACAATACTTTTTTCAGAGTTGGTCTTTTTGACAGCTGTCACTTGATTTATGCTCAGTTTGGTTTGCCATTTCATAATGAATAGACTTACTCAGCGTTTGAACAACGTTTGCAAATTATTGAAATTTATTATCAAAATTCGTGATCTGAGAAAAATGTATGTTATCGCAGAATTGTCTTCAGCGACGATATTCATTTTTGGCTCAATGGATACGTGAATAAGCAGTATTGGAAGACCAGCCAGAGACATTCAGCAGCTACCAATGCATGCCGAAAAGTGAACTGTTTGGTGCGGTTTATGAGAAGGCGGCATCATTGGGCCGTAGTTCTTCAAAGGCGATGAAGGCCGCAACGTTACGGTCAATGGAGAAAGGAACCGTTCGATGACAACAGACTTTTTTTTGCCGAAAAAACAAGAATTGAACTTGGCCTACATGTGGTTCCAACCGGACGGTGCCACAAGCAATTTTATGAGCGAATTTTATGAGCAGTTAATCTCACGTATGATCGTGTGATTTGACCCCACTAGACTATTTTTGGTGGGGCTGTGTTAAGTATCTTGTTTATAGGGACAAGCCAAACACGATTGCTGCTTTGGAAGCCAACACTGAACGCGTCATTGGTGAGATTCCGGCAGAAATTTGTGAAAAAGTGTGCAAAAATTGGACCTTCAGAATGGATCACTTAAAGCGTGGCCACGGGCAACATTTAAGTTTTAGTATCTTTAAAAAGTAAATGGCAGAAATTGATTTATCGATCCAAATAAAAATTTCATTCACTCTTGTAAAATTTCTGTGCTTTTTTTTCATTTTCAAAAACTAAACTCTTATAAAAATCACCCTTTATATACTCACTTAGATCGATTGTGTTTTGAAGAGTCAATAAATACTTCAGCTATTTAACTTAATTCTATTAAAAGTTTAATGAAAGATCTACAAAGTAAAGGTTTCCGAGGGTAGTCAAACCATTGGTGATCCTTTCCTGGTCAACATTTCTGTCGTCTCTTTACTTACTTTACTTTTAATGGCACAACAGCCCATGGAGGGCCTAGGCCGAGCTTTTCGCATGCACTCATGTTGTGCGTTTTATATTTGTACATGAATGGAAGGGACCTACAGTTGAATGCCGAATCCGAACGGCAAAGTGAAAAGATTTTCATAGCAATCATCTCTTTACCAACTTATAATTCATACATGTCCAAGCAGCGAACTAGCAATTTGTACTGCCAAGACGGTCCAGAAGACTGCTCTCAAATCGAAAACCACTCCTTTTTCAACTTTTAGTAGTGAGTACTTAGGTAGTAAATAAAACACAAAATATTTATTATTCCTTATACAATTTTTTGTATCGCCTTGAAAGTTGGACCCTTCCGTAGTAATACGCTTATGCCAATGAATAATCATAATCATCGAAACTTTTTTTCAAACGCATCTTCCCGAATCGACTTCAGTTCTCGCCACGAATTTTAGTTTTCAATCTTCTAGCAAATCGAGCACTCTAAACAAACTAAATGACAGATCGCACTCAAACTTCAGGTATTTACGTCAGCATATAAGACAGTGGTGCCAACTTAACGACAAAAAATATACATTTTTTCAATCCCCTTAAGCGGGCTTCTGAAATGGTCGTTTCCCAGTACAGCTATGGTCTCTTTGGCATAACTTTCTTTCGCTATGAGAGAAACTCATCAAAAATGCATTCTCTTCATCATTAACCACAACACGAATGCAACTCACCAAATTTCTTTAATTTTCTATTCCTTCTACACTTTCGCTTAAGTAATTCCAGACGAAATCTACTAAAAACACACACACAGAAACAAAAATAAAAATATAAATGAGACGTGAAGTGGAGCGCTGTGCAGCAACAGAAATGCATTTATTTAGCAACGAATTTTTTCCGCCATACTTATGCATTATTAAAAATATGAAGAGAGCAAAAAAAACAAAAAGAAGCAGGAAGTGGAAGTGGCAGTGGCAGTGTGTGAGTAAAGAATATAATAAGATAACCAAGCACGTTCGACAACTTGAAAATATTATTATTATTATTATTATTCTGCTGATGCTTGCTGCTTGATGATGTTGATGGTGTTTCAAATTGTGGTGGCTATGATTTTAGTTTAAAAACTCCTGAAAACAACAACAACAACAAAATAGTTTGCAACGTAGCAAGAAGTTTCATCGTAGCGTAATTGAAAGCAGTACACACACACACACACACAGAGTTGCTCATAGACACACACACACACATATACATACATTAATAAGTAGGAGGCGGCATTTAAGAGAATATGGAGAGAGACGTGTGTGTGTGTGTGTGTGTGTGTGTGTGTGTGTGTGTGTGTGTGTGTGTGTGTGTGTGTGTGTGTGTGTGTGAGAGTGCGTGTGTGTGTGTGTGTGTGTGTGTGTGTGTGTGTGTGTGTGAGTGTGATTGCCTACTAAAGCATATGTGTGAGAATGTAGATTATTAAACTAATAGACATACGGACACTTAACACAAATCTTGCAAGTTGTTTGCTTTGTTGTTGTGTCAAATGTGTGAAGTCATTAATTTGAAAGATGTTGTGCATGTTGCATCATATTAAGCTGATAAAGCACGTTTTGTTGCACAGTATGTACGGATAATGTGTGTGAATGTGTAGTAGTAGCAATTTTGATACAACTTTCACATTGTTCCACATGTATGTAGATAATACTAATTTGGACTTTGCGATTATGCGGGCACAATACATAAATGCTACAGAAATCTGTTGTGTCTTACATATGTGTGCATGTATTTAGTGTGAGAGTGTGATGCTTTCGGAAGGAGTTTAATTTCAATAACTACCGTTTTCAGCTACATATTTACAGTCTTGTTGTGATAACTTCAAATGCCAAATGATAATGGACATTAGCTTTGGAATAGTTAGTATACTACTTATCGATTTGGATGCACTGGAACCGTTAACTGTATGAAGTTTGTTAAAAAAATGTGGAATATAGGAAAAAGTAGGAGTTGAGTGTGGGGAAATGGTCTCGGATCAATGTTCAAACAACTGCGAGGATAATCTACAAATTACATACTTCCCAGACTTCTTCTTCTTCTTCTTCTTCTTCTTCTTCTTCTTCTTCTTCTTCTTCTTCTTCTTCTTCTTCTTCTTCTTCTTCTTCTTCTTCTTCTTCTTCTTCTTCTTCTATCTCTTAATGGCACAGAAGCCCATGGAGGGCCTAGACCGAGCTATTCGCAACCACTCATGTTGTGCGTGTTACATTTGTACTTGAATGGAAGGTGAACTATAGGTTTTATGCCGTATCCTAACTGAGAATTGCAAAGCTTTTCATAGGCAGTTTTTACTCTTGTACGTTTGACATTGCCACCCAAGGCAGCAGGTACCGAGTATAAAATTATCTTTAAAAAGTAAATGGCAGGAATTGATTGATTAAAATTTCATTCTCTTTTGTAAAATTTCTGTTTTTTTCTGTTTTCATTTTCAAAAACTTATAAAAAAAAGGGGAAAAACCTTTCTTAACCTTTCACTAGAAAACTACAGTTTTCGCTGATATTCTATTTTTTATTTTGCCTGCACCGAGATTTTAACCCCGGCCACTCTGCGTAGCAGCCCAGCGCACTGAATTAGGAGACCACCCTCCATTAATTTTCACTATCTACATGTGTATGTAACATTTTTCTCCAACATACTCCGGCCGGATTCCAAACCTCAAGTGGAATCCCATATAAAGTTTCCGTTTTTATGAAATAGGATCTACCAAATGGGCTCCCAGGCTGATTTTAGAAAAGTAAAATATGAGTACAACCTCAATTGATTTCCCCAGTTCAACATTATTCTCAAAAGTACGTAAAAAATGTACGTGCAACACTGAAGGGTGAAATCATACAAAAACAAATTTTGTTGGTTTCAGGTGGTTTTTACATACCTTATTTTTCTATGGAAGCCCCTTAAGGATTGCCTCTTAAATCCACTTTGAGACGAGAGTTTTGTGAATCCCGAGTCTAAAAGAGTTCGTGTTGAGAACGAGGTCCCCATATGCCAAACGATAGTTTTGTCTGACTAGATACTTATATTCATGGGAAAACTTAATGAATTGCCTCGCCTCAACAAAGACGGGCAAAAGTTCATGTGCATATGATAAGAACTTTCAATTGATAATCTCAAGGAGAATCTTTGTGGAATGCAACTGGATCTTTGGAGATCGAAAAATTCTGTCTTATAGAGAAAAAATATAAATAAAGAATGCTTGTCTAGAATTTTTCGTTTTTAAGGTTTTATTTATAGTTTACTCAAAGAGATTCTTAAATTTTCAGAGGCAACGTGTCTCCAACTCTGAATGTCCCAATGACCCCAAAAATCCTATTAGACATAGAATGGTGAAAAGGAATATTTGTATGCTCAGCTCTCGAAAATCAAAAGAACTGTATCTGAGTAAGGGTGCACATTTTGTGCAACAGTCATATTAACAGATTACATTAAGGACTGCGTCGAATAAAATTGTTCGTTACATTTCTTCCCATACTGTGCTATTGAAAGATTCAAAATCAAAAATTTTTATCTTAGTAGCTTTGAATTAAATGTCAGAAAATATTATGTGTCAGTTAATGACAATAAAAATTTAATTAACGCGAAAATGGTAAAACAGGACAAACGAAGTGGAAGTGGGAGAAAATATTATTAAAATTTTTCAAAAGCAACCTCACTGGTCATTCAAAAAAATAGCCAAAGAGGTAGGGGCTAACTCTAAACCCATTTCTCGCGTTATAAAACGTTTTAAGGAAGAACTGGGTATTGATCGGAAGAAAGGTTCTGGTAAAAAGAAGGGGCCACATGACTGTGAGAAGGCGAAGAACGTTGTGACCATCTTAAAGAGAGAAATCCAAACATTTCCGGAAGGAAATTGGCGAGGAAGGCTGATTGCTCTGAATCTTTCGTGCACAGGACTAAGAAGGAAGCTGGGCTGAGGACGCCGTGAAGAATGAAACCGCAAAACAACGAGCGAAAATGCTGAGCCGAGATTCTGTCAAGAAATTAGAATGCTGCATAATGGACAATGAAACTTATGTTTTAGTGGACTTTTCCCAGCTACATGGCCAGGAATTTTATACAGCTGATTCTCGAGGAAATGTGGCTGAAAAATTCAAAGCCAAAAACATTACAAAATTCCCAAAGAAATTCATTGTTTGGCAGGCAATTTGTAGTTGTGGCAAAAGGAGCAGCACATTCGTGACATCGGGTACAATCAATGGTGAAATATATTTGAAGGAATGCTTGCAAAAGAGATTGCTTCCATTTTTACGCCAACATGAAGTGTCTACGTTTTTTTGGCCTGACCTCGCTTCATGTCACTACAGCAAAACGGCCTTAGAGTGGTTCCAACGGAATGAAGTGATTTTGGTGCTTAGAGAATCCACCAATCCACTAAACTGTCCAGAACTAAGGCCGATTGAGAGGTACTGGGCTTTAGTAAAAAGGGAGATCAAAGTAACAAAAAAAGTGGCCAAAGACCTTCAAGATTTCAAAAGAAAGTTGTCTGCAGCAGCTGTGAGGGTGTCGAGCACTACCATAAAAACATTAATGGGAGGGGTTCCTGAAAAATATAAATTTTTTATTAAAAACTAATAATTTGTGGATTCTTGTTTTTTTTATTTTTAATCTTAAGATAATTTGCAAAATAAAATACTTTAGTTTAAAAAAATTGGACTACTGGTTCAAAATATTTCATCATTTTGGTACCAGACAATTTTATTCGACGCACTCCTTAGGACCATTTTCAAAAAGGATACACTTAACATATTTTGTAAAACTTACCTACAGATTGCAAACAAATGTATGCCAATTTGAAAATATATCAACGATTTCGAGATCCCACCAACATAATCCTGAAAGTAGGTACTTCTACACTTCCTCAGAGAGTCTGTTTTTTTATTGGCATATCCAAACGACTAAATTGAACGAATTGATTTAACTCACCACACAATTAAAATTTTCCATAAGTTAAATTTGCATAAATTCAGTACATAGAAATCAGTATTTGTTTTCTACTTCAGTTCTTCAGGAGATGGCAGTTTCGTTAAAGGCAAGGAGCACCTAAAGAAAAAATAAAAACAAAACACAACAGAATGGAAAGGAAAGAACGCATCGGCTGTATCAGAATTGGGCATACTCTGTTTTTAAACAATGAAAGAGTGGAAAAACTGTGAGACGCTCAGTCTTTAAATTTCAAACATTTTTCGGGTATTCTTTCTACCACTACCTGCAAAATTATGTATCGTACATACAAAATACATTTATATCCTCCATTGAAAATTTTTCCAAGTATTATTTCCATTTCCAAATAATTTTGTGTTTGGCCAAATGTTGAAATCCATGTTTAATTTGATTTTAATGCACATTCATTCAATTCCCATTATAATTTTTAAACTTTTTTCTGTAGCACGTTTTGCTTTTCTTTTGTGCTTTTCTTTCGTTTTTGTATTTTGCGTGATTTTAATGGAATTCCCAATGAATATTGACCGCAAAATATTTTCCAACTAACCCACAAATGTGCAGAAGCATTAAATATATGAACTGTAGTAGAATGTGTATGGAAGCAAACAGAGCTGAACTAAACTGTGCTGAAGTGAACTGGACTGAACTGAACATATCAGTTGCGGTTATCGTTTATACATTTGGCCAGTGGTGCCACTGCAGCCACTGAATCACAATAAATTTATCTTTCACAGAGAGACCGGCAGCAGCAACCGCAACGCCGGAGAAGGACGACAACGAAAACTATGTGTGAGTGAAAAGATAAAGAGAAAGGAGAAATCCCAAACGACACAGCACGATCAGAGTTGCCATCATTACGGGTGGAGCAGCAGGCAGCATGGCAATGCAATGCCCCAGCAATTCACCTCATGGCATTTCACTTCCGCGCCACCTCTACAACATGTACAAAATTCACGCGCGCACACACGAAAACTTATTGATTCCTAAGGGGATCGGGATGGACATTTGCTGTGGATGTTCGTGCTGGCATATGGAAGGAAGCGGTTGAATTTATTGTCTTTACAACATGGCAGACACTTTCAAATGAACACTGCATTGGAGCAGCAATTTCATTTATTTTCTTCTTTTTTTTCGTGAAAGAGCATTTAAACTTTAAGTTACTTTTAGTTAACATTAAGAACTTTGCATATTCCTTGAAGTCAAACAACTCACCGGTGTTGAATATGGATGCGCTGTCAGTCGTATACCATCCGCTTCCAAGTTTCGCTTCATCACCGCTTCCAACTCTTTCATCGACGTCGGCATATCACATTCCGAGGCTAAAATCTCATTACTATTACTTAAGGCTTTTGGATCGTTGATCATCACATAAACTATGGCTGCGCCCTTCTCGCGCAGCGTACGCACACTCTTCAGCAATTTGCTGCGATGCTGAGCATTATCCACTCCGATGGCATCCAAGTCAATCTCGCCGATTTGCTTGCATATCTCCAGCTCATCGTAACCGTTCTCCATGAAACTCTCCGCATATTGATTGAGTCCAATGGCACGTAACCATTCGCAAACTATGTTATTGTGTGGCATATTTTCGTATCACGTGACTGTTGTTGTTGTTCCACTGCAACTTGCTGTTGTTGTTGTTGTTGCTGTTGTTGTTGCTATTGTGTTTGACAATGTGATATCGAGCGGTGCGAAACTAACTTTTGGCACTTTCAACGCGGGTCTATTGGCAATATTGGAGGTGATGGCAGCGGCAGCGGCAGCGACAGCAGAGGCTGAGCCGGTTGCTTTTGATGTTTCTGTGTGTGCTGAATTGTTATTAATGGAATTGGTGGTAGTAATCGGTGTTGATGTGGAACTGGAGCTGGCACTTGAATGGCTGGCAATTGCTTGGACGCCTGCAGCGGTGACTGTTGACGGTATTGCGGTGATGATGGTGTTGGCGTTGTGGGCGTGACTAAAATTGATTGTTGCTTTCATGGCATCAAATTTTCTTCGGCCCCGCTTCTTTCTCGATGTGGTGGCAAGATGGTGTTGATGGGATAACAGTTTACTGGAAATTGCAGTGGAAGCTGAAATGTGGAAAGAGTTCGATATGAGATGAGATTAAATGGAGAATAGGGAAAAAATTTAATTTTACATATTTCTTTATATAAGAGAGGGATGGAAGTTCTTTGGATTCTTCACTGTATTTTTAGGTTTTATGTTATTGTCAGAGTCACTGAGCACTATTGCCGCTGAACGTATTCGAAAATTCTCTGAGGCCAGAAAGTTGTACAACATGGGGTTGTACAACCTTGAATTCACACAATTATTGTAGGTTAAAAAGTAGAAAACTGATTTTAGTTTGAAAATTTCCAAATCGACACTGAGTGGATAAAGTTGAAAAATTATTAAAAATAGAAAACAATAATAAATATTTATGAATTTTAACTTATTTGATTGGCAATAAAGCAATAAATATTCTGATAAATTATTTGTAATATTATCACCAACAGATGGCGCTGTAAAAGTGGATAAATTTGCTTACGAAATATAAAACATGGGGCACATGATTCCCATAACAAAATCTCCATAATATTTTTAAAAAGATTACACAGTTTCGTATTGATGAGAGCAATCTTCGGATTTTAAATACAATTTTTATAATTGAAGTTCAGAAAAGAAATTCGATAACATGAGCACATATTTCTTTTCTATCACATATGTAAATGTATTATCAATTTATATAAATGCAATTTAAAATAAAAAACTGCTCATATAAACACGAAATTTTGCTGGCTTATCACCAACATCTTGAAAATGATTTCATAGAAATCACATGTCCCCTGGCCACCCCTGCCTCCCCTCATCATCATCAGTATTCAACAATATCTCGTACTCAGTTTACCTTACTTCTTTATTCTTTGAATGGCACAACAGCCCCTGGTGGGTCTAGGCCGAGCTTTTCGCATCCACTTATGTATGTTGTGCGGGTTATATTTGTACAGGAATAGACGGGACCTACAATTTAAAAACCGAATCCGAAAGGCAAAGTGAAAGTGAAAAGCTTTTCATAGCCAATTTTTACTCTTGTAAGCTTGCCATTGCCTGTCAAGAGGTGGACTGAGTACTGTGTATAAAAATTTTTTTTTCTACTTTTTGAGATTGCCTGTGCCGAGATTCGAACCCCTGACCAATCCAACGCACTACCACTACGCCACAGCGACCTCTTTTCACAAATTGAACCGCTGCTACCGCGCCATCTAGCGGTGATAATATTACATTGCACTACTCCAGGAAATGCAGCACCTTATTACCTTTAAAAAAGTCTACCTTCTGAGAGATATAATAATGATTTCGAAATTTTACTAATTCTAAACTTTTTAAACTCAGTGCCAAGGCAAAATTTTCATATCAAAACATAATTCTAGCTATTTTAAGAACCGAAGACAAATCTTGCGACAGAAAAATAATGTCGCACAGTGTTAATTACCTGGAATACCACCATAAGAGTGTGGAAGTAAGTACGCATTCGTAGCCACTGTGGGTTTCATAACATTTGCAGCGGTCAAGCGTTTCAAAAATTAAATTTGCTCATGTTGTCTAAAGCATTTACTAAATAGATACATTTACTTTTAAAGAAATTTCTGATTGGTTTTCGTTCAAGCGTCAAGTGTGCAATTAACACTAAACAAAAAGCTTTCAAACAACCACTACGACCACCGTGCATAGCATGAACATGAACAGTCAAAACCATACCTGAGCGGTCAAAGCATTTACATAAATGCACTAGCAATGAACAATAGTAAACTGGCAATAGATAAGTAATGCATGGCTACATGTGTTTATTAGATATTTTTCTATAGTCATAAAGTTTTATTGCTTCGATGATGCCAGCTATTGCATGATACTTCCAGTTATGTTATGTGCTTATAACTAACCTTCACTTTATCTTTTATTCATGCATGAGCCAGAAGATTCTCTGCCATTTATAACTGACTTTACGCAGGAAAAAGGATATCAATTTGTGTTAATACTCACATTCACAGAAGACAGAGTAAGAAGGAAAGAAAATACGAAAGGAAGGAAAGATAGATACTCATAGATGAACGGACGGACGGACGGACGGACGGACGGAAGGAAATGAAAGAACTTATATAAACCATTACCACTAGCACATTCTACTTATGTATACTCATAGTAAACTAACTATATGGACAATATATATAAATATGTGAGTGAGAGTGTATTTGTGTGTTTGTGTGTGCGTTTGTCGGATATTGCTATGAAAGCACTTGCATATGAATAAGCCACTTAAAATGACAGATATACTTGTGATTCCACAACAACAAACAAGCAAACAAACAAACAAACAAACAAACAAACAGACAACAAAACATCAGCAAAAGCGATAAAAAAAACAATAAAATGCAAAAATATTTTGCTAGTCCGAAATCTTCACTTGCTGCACTCCCACGAACACACATTCTCGTACAATCTCAGATACACACACACACACACTCACGAAGCAATGAAACAAATGAATGTATGTGTGAGAGTTAATGCATAAAATCGACCTAAATATTATTTTTCAAATCCACTTACACACACACATACGCAGAAACATACTCGTAAACTTATATGTACTGGTATGTGTTTTGTGTGTTGTTAAAATGGACTACTTCTTCGTTCCTCCTCTCGGGCCAATTACTGAACTCTGCTCTGCTACTCGAATGATAAATAAACAAGTGGTTAAAAATATATATATATGAAAGTTTCAAGTTATAAACATGTACACTTGTGTATGTGTGTGTGTGTGTCTCTACAACCAAAGCCATTCACAATAAATGAATAAAGCAAAAATCTAAAAGGACTCTCATAAACAATACGAAGACAGCAGCTACGACCAGTAAATAGTAACCACCTCTACTAGTACTATTTATGTACTACAACAAAACTATCATGATATCAGTGTACAGTGTCGGACATTAAAATAACAACACCTTGCACTATAAAACTTCCATTGATTTTTTTTATCGGCCTGCTTATGGCAAGCAATTTTTATAGAATAGAAAATGGTATAGTACGATATATACTTTATAAATTTCTAGGTGGCAACACTACATTTAAATATTTTTTGGGGATTCCCAAACAAAAAAGTTGAAGCAAAGCATTCGAAGGCGGACAATTCAATAAGAACAGCAGACGAAAAAATTTATATTTTAAAAAGCAAAATTACTTAAATTTGTTTATAATTTGTACTGGTAAGCATTTAAATGGTAGCATTGAGGGTAATTCAACAAATTATATGTAAACTATTCCGTAATGTCACAACAAAAAGGGTCGAGCAAAGCACTGCAGCAAGGAGGAGCCTGATTTGGTGGAAAAACTGCGAAATGAGGGAGAAAGCATCCGCCAAATAGCTAAAACTATTAGCAGATCCTCGACATTTGTCTACCAATCTTTATTACCTCAAAAATGTCATTGCAAAAGAGGTAGGCCCCGCAAAACTACAACTGCAGATGACAATCGCATACAAATTTTTGGCGGCACGCGATACATTTGAGGCAGCTGCCGCAATTAGAGAGGAGACAGGGGTTCAGATTTGTGCTCGATCAGTAAGGAGACGTTTGGTGGCGGAAAAAAATGTATGGGAGAACAGCACGACAGCACGAAAAGCACCAATGTTGACACAAAGACATCGAAAGTGTCGCATAGAGCGCACATTGCGTGGGATAGTTCAATTAATGCCAAAAAATGGCCTAACGTATTATGGACAGACGAAAGCAAGGTGAATCTTGTTGGAAGTGATGGCAAACCTTGGGTTAGATGCCCGAAAAATGCAGGAAGTCGTTTAAGCACGGAGGTGGAAGCATCATGGTATGAGGATGCATCTCTTGGTATGGTGTGGGCCCTCTCTATTGGATAAAAGAAACGATGGATAGATTTCTTCACGTAAACATGTTTCAGGAGGTGATGCTTCCTTATGCTGAATGGGGAATACCCCTGAAATGTCAAATGCAACAGGATAACGACCCAAAGCACACCTCAATACTTGCGCGAGATTGGTTTTCCCATAATGGAATTCCCGTTATGACCTGGCCTTCACAATCTCCTGACCTTAATCCAATCGAGAACTTGTGGAATATTGTCAAAGAGAAGATTGGCAGTACCAGAGCTAAAAATAAAGACGAATTGTGGCAAAGCATTCAAAGAGCGTGGTATTCCATACCCCAGGCTACTTGTGCGTCTCTGGTGGAATCAATGCCTAGAAGGAGTAAGGCGGTTTTAGTTAACAAAGGCTATTTTACAAAATATTAGCATTAGTGAACAATTTGAGTCAATATTTTATAAATTTTATTATTTTATTGAAGTGTTCTATTTCTTTTAAATTTTGTGCTTTTGAAATGTGATTTTATGTATAACTTTAAAATTTATTTTTTTACACTGAATTGATTTTGTCTTTGTTTTCAGAAAAGATTAAACTTATGGAATAAATGAATAAATGAATAAAAGTAAATACCTTTTAAGTTTATCATAAGCCTAGAGAAATATTTTTTTAAGGTTTTTGGTTTCAGAACAAGGTGTTCTTATTTGATTGTCCAACACTGTATATGTATTTTGCAGGGAAATAAAGACACAGCCACACAGCCTCAGAGCCACACAGCCACACATACAACACATTCACACATATGTACTTATGTATGCAATTTAAATATATTTTTCTATGTATGTAGTTCCATAAAGTTCCATCAATTACTTGGTGACCAACAGAACAACTCAAAATCTTTGAATTTTACTTAAGTAAATAATTCACTTTTCTGTTCGTGATCCATCAACATCAAACTCTTTCTTCTCTTCCTAACCACTTCGAGTATATTTGCTTTCATTTACACCCCTTAAGTCTATAAACACTCTGTTTATGAGTTGATAAGAACTTGCTGCTTCTTCTGCTAATATATTTTTGGGTTTTTAGCAAAAGTACATACATATTGAAATATGTATGTATAGATACACATAAGCTTAAATGTAAGCTCCAAACTTATAATAGTCAGATACTTTCAGTTGCTTACATGAGCAACTTTTATTTACTGCTTTTATTTCTATTTTATTATTTAACAATTTTTGCACTTCGAAGAATTGCAAAGTTGCTACATGTGCATTAAAAACTTTCCAGGTAGAATGAGAGGGCAATATAAAATTAAAATGTAACAATTAAAACGGGTTTAAAATCGATTTATTGAGTGTATTTTAAAAATTATTTTAAGAACTTAGGTAGATTCCAATAAGAGAAGTGATAATTTCACAGGTGTCAGTTGCTAGTCCTAGCGTTGGCACCAAGTTTTTAACAAGTGCTCTCCAGTGCAGAGGTGTGCCTTATATCTAATTCTCTTAGAACTTTCTCTAACCCTCTAACCCAGAATGACTTCATCTTAAACTAACTAGATACACAAGATTGAGTCAGCTCCGATTTCAACGTTATATAAGACTAGGAATCCCTCTGGAAACAGTGTCTAGAGATTTCTTTAACCTAATAACCTTCATCTGGGTAGGTTGCTCTAACTCCCTCTATCTCATTAAATGCTTAGCCTCTACTTTTAGTTTTAGGGTCCAGTTCCAATGAAATATTCTCGATTTATGATCTTACTTTACTTTTAATGGCACAACAGCACATGGAGGGCCTAGGTCGAGCTTTTCGCTTCCACTCATGTTGTGCGTGTTAGATTTGTACATGAATGGAAGGGACCTACAGTTTAATGCCGAATCCGAACGGCGAAGTGAAAAGCTTTTAATAGCAATTTTTACTATTTTACTATTTTTTCTACTTTTTATTTTGCCTGTGCCGAGATTCGAACCCCGGACACTCTGCGTAGCAGTCCAACGCACTACCACTACACCACAGCGACTTATGATCGTCTAACATAATAATGTTACCTTTTTCAAGACAGTGTCTGCTATCTCAGTTAACCCTTATCACCTTTTAACGACAATATGTCAAATTTATACACTCAAAGAAGAAACGGTATAGAATTAAAAGAAGCCCGTTCCTTGAAGAAAGTTTGTTAAGCTTGAAAATTCTTAACCATCTAGTTCTCAAGCAGGCCTCTACGCAGCCATCACCAAAACGGGTGTAATAACCACCAGAGGAGAAGTCCGGAGGAAGACTTTATCATATTGTATAGTGAACTCCCTAAACTTTCGTAATAATGCTTCGGCTATGAGCTGCAAAACAATCAAAGTAAAAGAATGTTCGAAAATCTGAAAAGTTAATTATTTAGATTGAGTTTGAGTATTTTAGTTAAAAACAAAAACAAATCAATGAAATACTTCCCGTGATGCGAACGGCTAGCTAAGTATAGGAACATTTAATAAAAAATGTTAAATCATTAAAGAAAAATTGCTAACAGGCTCAAACAACCACATTTGCTTTGAGACTCATAAATCCTTACTTACTTACTTCTACTTTTAATGGCACAACAGCCCATGGAGGGCCTAGGCCGAGCTTTTCACATCCACTCATGTTGTGTGTGTTATATTAGTACATGATTGGAAGGCACCTAAAGTTTTATGCCGAATCCGAACGGCGAAATGAAAAGCTTTTCCTAGGCAATTTTTACTCTTGAAGGTTTGCCATTGCCAAGAGGTGTAAACAATTTATTTTTCCCAAATTTTTTTTTTTTTTTTTGAATTTGCCTGCGCCGAGATTCGAACCCCGGACATTCTGCGTAGCACTACGCCACAGCGACCACTTCACTTTTCTCTTGTTGCAATTTTCGCTTTGAGGTTATCACCTATCGAAAATTTCAGGATCGGTTAATAGATGCCTTACTTTTGGGGTGCTTGATAATGGTTTCGATCTGGTTTTTGACCTGCTTTTAAATCCCAATTTATGATCTGATTTTTGTTTTCTTTTAAGATATTTTTTTGGGTCGTACTTTGGCTCTAAGTTTAAATCAGAATTTTGTCTGAGCGTCAGGTCAGAATTTAGGCTTGGCTAAATTTTGTTTATTTTTTTTTGTTTTATATATAATCAACACACAGGGGGTACCCCTATAAGTGCAGAGCATTGTGTTGATTGGAAGGAAGATTGAAGATTGATAGGTGGGAGGAAAAAGGAGGGAGAAGAAGTTATGAACGTTTGCTTTAAACTTGCAAGTGTCATAATAAATGGGAAAAATTGTTGCCGATGAACGAACTTTCCCTGTAATGCGTAGTGCGGTGGAACACCGTGTCTACGTGGAAAGCGTGAGTTCCGCTTGCTGACCGTGTAGTTCTGTTGAACACACGAACTGGCGGCATCAGCTTGAGTATCTCAGAAATATATCTACCGATTAAGTAACGGCAGAACAGTGAGACACAAGCCACGTTTCGACGATGTTCCAAGGAGTCAATAGAGCTGGAAACTCTACTGTCTCCTATTAGCTTTATCGCTCGATGTTGGATACGCTTCAGGAGCTCCAGTTGCGTTCGTGAAGCTCCAGCCCATAGGTGCGAATCTGACATTGGGGTTGTATTTCGGTGCGAATTTTGGGTCAACAAACTGATGTTTAGTCAAAATTTTGGTGTGAGAATCGGTTTGAGTTTAGGTTTGGGTTTAACACTGAAACATGGCTCGAAATTTAGTCTGACTTTCGGTATGATTATTAATCTGAGTAGCGATCTAAGTTCTACTTAGAATTTAGTTTTCTCGGTTAAATTATGATCTGAAATTGGTTTAAATTACGGTATGATTTTAGGTTTTGATTTTGGTTTGAGTATCGGTTTTCAGTTTTGGACAGAATTTAGTCCGATTTCTGGACCGAGTTTGAGTTAGAGATTTGGACTTGATTTAGGTCTCATGTATTATAGGTCAGAATGTCGATCTGAATTTTGATGAGAGTTTGACTTCGATTCTGGGATCTGACATTTGATCTGACATTTAGGACTGAATATCAGTATCAGCTTGGGTTTATATTTTTGTTTGAATTTGGTATGAATTATGGTCTGAAACTGGTTTAAAACATAGTCTGATTTTCGGTTTCAGTATTGGCTTGAATTTGTTTCACAATTTGGCCCACCTTCTGGGTTGAATTTGGTTTAAGATCTGAGCTCATCTTTCATCTTAATATTTGTAGGTCTAAGTTTTATTATAAATTTGGCCAGTTTTCTTAAGTATCTCAATTTAAGTTTGAATTTTGATCAGAGTTCGGCACAGTTTTTGTTTTTAATTTGATCTACGTTTTGGTTTGATTTCTTGCTGCTTGTTTTGCTTTGAGGTTTTTTTTAGAATTTGGTTGAATTTTTGGACGGAGTTTGGTGTGCTTTGGCTAGCTTTAGGTCTCGTGGTTGGTCTGATATTTGCTAGGTGTATAGTTTGGTTTTGGCGTTAGTTTTTGCCGACTTTTGTTTCCGCGTCATCACAAAAATTTTCAAACCCATCCTGGATTCGCCACTGCACGAAAGTAGATAAAACTTTAATTTGTTTTATTGAATCTCCGAAGCAAACACTTCAAAACAATTTTGCTTAGCATATGTGGAAAACTGCTTTCCTTTTAAAATTTACAAATAAATTTGATATTTGCTTTAACTAAAGTGTAATTATCCTTGCAGATAAAACATAAAATATCAATGCATATATATTATGGAAGTTTATTCTAAATATTTAAGTGTGTGTGTCTGTGTGTGTGTGTGTGTGTGTGTGTGTGTGTGTGTGTGTGTGTGTGTGTGTGTGTGTGTGTGTGTGAGTGTGTTTGCAGCAATTGCCAATATTGTGAGCAATTGATAAATTTGATCTCAATTATTAGGAAATTGAATGGTATCACTTGTGTGTGTGTGTGTGTGTGTGTGTGTGTGTGCCTGTGCATAAGGAAACTCTTTCTCTCACTTTAATTGCATAACTTATTCATGCTTTATGCTTTGAATAAGTTGAACATTTTTTACTGAAACTCGTAAATTGATATTCTTATTAAATTATCGTAGCGTCTCGCATAAGCACGAAAGGTCACAAAGCTGAAAACTTAAGCTGCTTAATCTTTTTTCGTATTAATTGCAATTGAATGACGCTTCAACGTTTCCATATGAAATTCCAATCCATTTACATTGTTTCATTGGTTACTGCGGCTACTGCTGCTGCTGCTGTGAGGCTTCACAAAACCCACGCTATGCTGAATGGCATCGAATTGTCTGCTGTTTGCTGTTTGATATCCTGGTGCAATGCAACAGCAATAACAAAACGCCACACGCTTATCCATATGTTTTTATTATTTGTCACACATGTGAAGCCTTCAGACACACACACTCACGCACAGACACAGATACACTGAAATAAATGTGTCCCTCAACTGCCTGCTAACCAACAAATGCAGTCACAGCTGCAGTAAGTGCGTCTCATTATCACTAACATCATCATCATCGTCGTAATCGTCGTCGTAATCGTCGTCGTCGTCGTCGTCGTTGTCGTCGTCGTTGTTGGTTGGTAATCGAAGCCGACATTGTCAACCTTGGCCGTGAGCCAGAAAAAGAATTCACAGCCGGCAGCCGCCGTCGTCGCTTTCGTCTACAGCCGTTGCCTGCCTACCTTCTTCCCTCCACTACGCACCGGCGGCTTGTGCTCGTGCTATTGTCGTCCGTGGTGGTTGTCGCTTGCGTGCGTGCCGTCGCCAGTTGTCATGCAATATCGTATGGTAGCATGCAAGTTGAATTGAGTTGAGTTGAGTTAAGCACAAACCAGTTGCAAGCGAGTTGCGGTTTTCTGCGCTTGCACATTCTCCTCTGCTCCTTGGTTGTCTTCGTCTTTCTTATTCATTCACTTGTTCCTTCATTCAGTTGCATTTACGCTGCTGCTAGGGTTGCAATGCATTTATTGTTGTTGTTGTTCTTGCTGTTGCCGTTGCTGCTGGAAATTGCAATGCAAAAATTCACGAACTTCCACTTGTGAATCCTTGCAATTCCACTTTTGCATTTGGTTGCATTTGAACGCATGCTGCTGTGAGTGGCAGCAAGCAACCATAAAAACACTCCACTCACACACTTACATACTCACAGAGTATTGCACACATGCATGCTTGCTTGCTTGCCTGCTTGTGCTCGTATTTGCTAAGCATGCAAGTGCAACATTGCATTTTACACCCTCCTAACTTTAAGTCAGTATAGGTGGTGGTAGTTATATAACACAAATAAACAAACATTCTCCATACATGCATACATACATACATATTATTATTACTGTTATTGTTATTGTTGTTATTGTTATAATTATTTTTCAGCCCATATAGTCTAGCAACAACAATTACAACAACAGCTACAAAAAAATTGGGACTTAATTGAAAATACAAAAATTGTACCCTGTCTAGACAGAAAATTATGTGACAATTGTTTTTTTTTTTTTTTGTTTTGTTTGTTATTTTGTTTTTACATTAAAATTAATTACTTGCAAGCTTGACTACAGTTGGCAATGCTGGCAAGTGTTTTTTGTACATACGTACGATATATAAAACTTTGGAAATGTTTTGCACTTGCACATTTTTGTGCTTAGTTCTGCAAGAAATTAATATAGTTACTCTTAGCAAAAGTTTTCTTTCGAGTCTTCGAGAATTGATATTGGCATTTCTTAGCACATGGCTTATACCATAAGTAAATATACAAGGTGGTCTAGTTATAATTTCGAATTTGGTTTTGGTTTAAATAAGAAGCGAAACACTTTTTTTTCCATGTGGTTTTTATTATTCGAAAGTACAATCCGTCCGGTTAATATTGTGGAACTCTACTTCATTCAAACGACTGACTACCTCGTCTGGCAGTATCAGCCCATCTGACTGTATGGAGCTGTACTTAACCGATGGCTGCACCAATTTCATCCTTAAGAGCCTCAGTCATTGCTGGATGGTCAGCATAACACTTACCTTTAACTACTCCCCACATATAAAAATCGGGTCAAATTGCAACTTCGTGGTGGGCAATGCACATCACCAAAACGGGTAATAACACGATTTTCAAACTACCCACTCAAAATGTCGATTGTTGCACGGCTTGAGTGTCACGGAGCGCAATCCTGTTGGAACTAAATTTTGTTTAAGTCCATATTTTCTAAAATAGGCCACAAATTATCAGTTATCATTATGCATCTGCCCTCCTCATTTTCAAAAGTAAAATATACCAATGATACCGCCGGTCCAAAACCCACACCAAACAGTTACTCTCATTGAGGGTGCATTGGCTTCTAAACAATCGCGCATATACAGTGGCGGACAATTAAAATAAGAACACCTTGTTTTGAAACCAAAAACCTTAAAAAAATATTTCTCTAGGCTTATGATAAACTTAAAAGGTATTTACTTTTATTCATTTATTCCATAAGTTTAATTTCTCTTAAAGCTAAAACAAAATCAATTCAGTGTAAAAAAAAAATTTTTATAGTTATACATAAAATCACATTTCAAAAGCACAAAATTTAAAAGAAATAAGAACACTTCAATAAAATAATAAAATTTATAAAATATTGACTCAACTTGTTCACTAATGCTAATATTTTGTAAAATAGCCTTTGTTAACTAAAACCGCCTTACTCCTTCTAGGCATTGATTCCACCAGAGACGCACAAGTAGCCTGGGGTATGGAATACCACGATCTTTGAATGCTTTGCCACAATTCGTCTTTGTTATTAGCTCTGGTACTGCCAATCTTCTCTTTGACAATATTCCACAAGTTCTCGATTGAATTAAGGTCAGGGGAGATTGTGAAGGCCAGGTCATAACGGGAAAGCCATTAGGGGAAAACCAATCTCGCGCAAGGATTGATGTGTGCTTTGGGTCGTTATCCTGTTGCATTTGACATTTAAGGGGTATTACCCATTCAGCATAAGGAAGCATCACCTCCTGAAGCATATTTACGTGAAGAAATCTATCCATCGTTTCTTTTATCCAATAGAGAGGGCCCACACCATACCAAGAGAAGCATCCCCATACCATGATGGTTCCACCTCCATGCTTAAACGTCTTCCTAGTATATTTTGGGCTCAATTCTGCATTTTTCGGGCGTCTAACCCAACGTTTGCCATCACTTCCAACAAGATTCACCTTGCTGTCGTCTGTCCATAATACGTTAGGCCATTTTTTGGCATTAATTGAACCATCCCACGCAATGTGCGCTTCAGCGAACTCTATGCGATACTTTCGATGTCTTTGTGTCAATATTGGTACTTTTCGTGCCGTCATGCTGTTCCCCCATACATTTTTTTCCCCCACCAAACGTCTCCTTACTGATCGAGCAGAAATTTGAACCCCTGTCTCCTCTCTAATTGCGGCAGCTGCCTTAAATGCATCGCGTGCCGCCAAAAATTTGTATGCGATTGTCATCTGCAGTTGTAGTTTTGCGGGGCCTACCTCTCTTGCAATGGAATTTTTGAGATAATAAATATTGGTAGACAAATGTTGAAGATCTGCTAATAGTTTTAGCTATTGGGCGGATGCTTTGTCCCTCATTTCGCAGTTTTTTCACCAAATCACGCTCCTCCTTGCGGCAGTGCTTTGCTCGACCCATTTTGCTGTGACATTACGAAATAGTTTACATTTAATTTGTTGAATTACCCTCAATGCTGCCATTTAAACACTTACCAGTACAAATTATAAACAAATTTAAGTAATTTTTCTTTTTAAAGTAGAAATTTTTTCGTCTGCTGTTCTTATTGATTGTCCGCCTTCGAATGCTTCGCTTCAACTTTTTTGTTTGGGGATCCCCAAAAAATATTTAAATGTAGTGTTGCCACCTAGAAATTTATAAAGTATATACCATACCATTTTCTTCTCTATAAAAATTGTTTGCCATAAGTAGTCCGATAAATAAAAAAATCAATGGAAGTTTTATAGTGCAAGGCGTTCTTATTGTGGTCGCTGTGGCGAAATGGTAGTGCGTTGGACAACTACGCAGAGTGTCCGGGGTTCGAATCTCGGCACAGGCAAAATCAAAAAGTAGAAAAAAGATTTTTCTACACGGCACCACCTCTTGGCAGGCAATGGCAAACTTACAAGAGTAAAAATTGCCTATGAAAAGCTTTTCACTTCGCCGTTCGGATTCGGCTTTAAACTGTAGGTTCCTTCCATTCATGTACAAATATAACACGCACAACATGAGTGGATGCGAAAAGCTTGGCCTAGGCTGTTATGCCATTAAAAGTAAAATAAAAGGTCTTATTGTATTGCCCGACACTGTATTTTCTGAGCCCTAGAAGCAACAATTTTGCTTATTAACGTAACCATCGTCCGAAAATATGATTTTTCGGTAAAAGTTCTCATCTTCTTCCAAGCGTTCCAGAGTCCAATTAGCGAACCGAATACGTTGCGAGTGGTAATGTTGCATCTGCTGTTGCATCAATTGAACTTTGTACCGCTTCATACCGAGGTCTTTATGCGAAATTCGCTACAAAAAATTAAGTGCGTGAAATGTTCAATTCGTGACATTGTCCCACAATTGGCGTGGAAGGCGCTTCTCTTCTAACGATTTGAATTTTGAACTTAATTTTCTTACACTCGATTGAAGATTCACAATTTTGCAAGTAAAAATTTAGTATTTCCCCAACGTTCTTCAAGCATATATCGATCCAAATATAATTCTAATTTACCGTCATAATACGAATGACGTTAGAGTTGCCACACTCAAAATAATCAGTAATTCAAATTCCAAATTATAAATGGATCACCCTTTATTTCTATTTGTAGTTTTTTTAAGTATTCCAAGTATCTTCAAAGATTTTCAATTATTTTTAAATGTTCTCTAACATTTTCAAGTATTTTCAAGTAGTTTAAGTATTTTAATTTGAGGCATTTTCCAAATATTTCATTGATTTCAAGTATTTCAAATAATTTTAAGTAATTTCAAGTATTACTGAGTACAAACGGAAAACTGACATTTGTACTGGCACCTACTTGAAAACACTCAAGTTTAGCAGGTTACAGGGGAGGCAAAAGCAATAAAGCGGCATTTGATTTACACAAATAACCTTCGCCTTTATAAGCCGTCCGATTTTAGATTAAAATTTTGGATTTAAAACACATGACTAAATTCAAGAATTTCAGCTTTTTCTTACTGGAGCTTTTGAATTTTCTGACATTCACTTAAAATCAGCACAACTGCTGTCTTCAAGACAAAATTCTGTACTCATATTAATAATGTTATGAAACTATTTTCATAAGAATCACAAGTCCCCTTATCGCCACTATCCATCCTGTCTTTATCATTAACTCATTATTTGTTCTTTTTCAGTAAACTTAAGAAGCTTCTAAGTGGTCTTGCTAAATATTGGTCGAAATATTACAAATGAAAATAAGAATAACTTTCGGTTTCTAAGTACTTATGTAAGTTTAAATTTTTGAATGATCCAATAATGTTTTCATGTTCTAAAGGGTGTTTTTTTTTGTTAGAAGTGTGGTTTTAAATCTGGCAATACTTTTTTCGGAGTTGGTTTTTTTGACAGCTGTCACTTGATTTATGCTCAGTTTGGTTTGTTATTTCATAGTGAATAGACTAACTCCTGAACAACGTTTGCAAATCGTTCGGTGAATGGGCCCAAAACGAGATGGCCACCGATTCCGATTTTCACAAGAAGATTTTGTTCAGCGATGAAGCTCACTTTTCGTTGAATGGGTACGTTAATAAGGAAAACTGTTGCATTTGGAGTGATCATAATCAACAAGCCGTTGTTGAGACGCCGTTAGGGAAGAGGGAATCATTGGTCCATATTTCATCAAATATGAAGCCGGTCATAATGTTACAGTCAATGTAGAACGCTATACAGCCATGATTAATGACAATGACAATTCGTGCCTGAATTGGAGGATGTTGTCGTGGACGACCTTTGGTTCCAACAAAACGGCGCTACATGCCATACAGCCAACGAAACAATCAATGTATTGAAAGAAAATTTTGGTGAGCGCATTATCTCGCATCGTGGGCCTGTGGCGTGGCCTCCAAGATCGTGCGATTTAACACCGCTGGACTATTTTTTGTGGGGTTATGTGAAGTCGCTTGTCTACGCAGATAAGCCCGAGACGATTGACGCCTTGGAAGAGAATATTCGGCGCGTTATTACTGACATACGGCCCCAATTGCTGCAAAAAGTGGTCGAAAATTGGGCCTCTCGGCTGGAATTTATTCGAACCAGCCGCGACGGCCACTTGCCCGAAATTGTTTGTAAAACATAATGGCAAATCCTTATCTTTATAATAAAGCTAAATTCTTGGTCATAACATTAAATTATATGCGTTTTATTTCTTCTTGAAAACCACATTTCTAACAAAAAACGCCCGGTATTAATTTTTAAGATTTTTAGCTCAGTACTCAGTACTGGCAATAATTTCACACCAAGAAAATCCTTAACTTTAATCTAACCTAGAATAAATGAGAATATGAGATTGTTCAGTAGGACTCTTCTCTTAGAAGTCAGAATTCACAGAAAACGAGCTGTATTTTATCGCATAGTAAAGGGTTTTTCAATAGGGACATAACAAATTTGTATTTAAATAAAACACAGAATAGTTGAGATATCGAGCTGAAGTATGGAATTCGATATAGCTCATATGAGCACCGCGAGTATTACGTTTGCAGCGATCGATTCTTTTGAGCCAACTTTCCACCACTCTTCCACACATATCGGCCGGAACATTGGCAATTACACATTCGATATTATTCCTGAGCACCTCTATCCTTATTGACTTGTTGGCATAAACCAACGAATTAACGTAACCCCATAAAAAGAAAGCGTGGTGTCCATTCGACCTGACCATTTCTCAAGATTACACAATTACCGAACTTCCCCTTGCCGAACTACCGAATAGATCAATTGTTTGACTAGCTGTGTGTGGAATATGCCACCATCTTGTTGGAACCACATAATACTGATGTCAAGTACATCCATTCTGGCCAAAAATTGTCTTCCAACCTTGGCACAATATCGAACTCCATTGATCGTAACAAGACGATCATTTTCGTTGACGAAAAAATACGCTCCAATCACACCTCCGGCATGAAATTCACACTTTTTGTGGATGCAATGAGGTCTCTTGAAGCACATGTGGGATTGTTGCTGCCCAATAATAAATTTTTTTGCTTATTGCCAAGGCCATTAAGCCACAAATGTGGTTCATCGCTGAAGATGGAATTTCGCTGAAATTCACAATTTTCTTCAAACTTTGGCACATCCCAATCGGAGAAGCTTAGGCGCTTCAAATTAGTACAAGGCTGCACTTCTTGTGAGGGTGTAGACCAAGATCTTTACGCAAAATGTGCCACAATGTGGACTGAGAGTTTCGTAATTTCTGTGAACGGCATGGAATCGACTGATTAACCACATACCATCTCACTGGCTCAAGAACATTCATATGTTGGCTCCTCTAAGGCATGCGATTATTCCGACCGAAAATTGAGGTAAGCGCTTTTAAAGTTCCTACCACCAGCAATGCCAGTACGCCTCCAATGAGCTTCATCGCCGAAGATAATTTTCCGAGAAAATTCATGATTTTCTTCATAATAAAAGTTACGACCACCGACTCAGAATTACGGAATTAATTTTTAATAATTTCCAAATGTTTGGCGTTCGTGAACTTCCCTATGATAAAAATTTAAACCTTGTATCTCGTTTTAAAATTGCCAGGTCCAAATCCAAAAATTCACGGTACATTTGTATTTAAATACAAAACTTTTCAGACCCTATTGAAAAACCCTTTACTATACATAAAATGATCACTAAATTCTTATTTTTATGGAAATAATCTCCAGAAAAGGTTCGAAACTTTCGTGGAAGTAAAATTTGTTTAGGGTGAAATCCCATTTCAATGTTTTCATTTACCTTATTAGCAGTTTGAGTAAATCCTTAGGCAATTAGCAAATTCAAGCTTTTCCGCTCGCTCCTCTTTTCGATTCTGAGCAAGAATTGTATTGACTCTCCAAATTCAGAACGCTTTCAGGCATAAGCACATTCGAATATAAAGCAAACATTGATTTAGCAAAATGTTGTTGCGTTATGGCACTTGCTCTTGAATGAATCGCTGCTGTTGTTGCTAGCATTAATCCACAACAACAATAAATTAAATATAATTTCATGCACACATTTGCACAGGTAACAACAACATCGACAATATAATTGATTTATGAATGCAATGTACACACACACACACACGCACACACACAGCGACGCAGCGGAAACAGCACCAACGATGAAAAATAGATTAGCGGTACATTGCATGCAAGAAAATAAAAACACAAACACCCACACCCACACGCAGGCGACAACGCGTAAAGCATGCACGCATTCACGCACGCACACACATGCAAAACCGTAAATGCGTCGTCTCACAATTACGCGCCAAATCGGAAACGGAAGTTGTACAAAACGCGCGCGAAACCGCAAAAGAATTTAACACGTAAAATTCTCTCAGTAGACTTCAATGGCGGCAGTACAGATGAACAAATGTTGCTGCAGGGCAAACAAGATGTTGCCGATGCATTGAATTCGTAACGAAATTTGTATGAGAATGCAACAAATCAAAAATGAAACGATGCCGAAAATGCTTCAAGGATAACGCGATGTCGTTAATGACAAGAGTGACCAACAAGGATTTTGATTGTAACTGTTTTGTGCTATTTTATCGTATTTTTTATTTTACTTTTTGTAGTTTCTTTCTTGCTTGGCAAGTTCGACACGTTGAAATAATTTTCACGTAAGCCACAAATGCATAACGATGCAGCAACACTCACAGACAAAACAAGCCAAAAACAAAAAAAAAACGTTGGCAAAAGCACACTGCAAGTAACAACAACAGCAAACGCCAGGCGATAAGGACAATTTGGCCGCAGGATAACGACTGCGGCGAAGAACAAAAAATAAGCGTTACCGTTTGCCCAGCAATCACACGGCAACTGACATATAAATCAGAAACTAGAAGACAACTTCTGATTGCATGCAGGTTGTTGTTGTGGCATGTGGCATGTGGCACCAATAGCATTTACACCAGCACTAATAGCAGTAGCACCGGTTGCAGCAATGGCAGCCGCAAACAACAACAACAAAAAATCAAATCGTAACGAAGCAGTGGCAAATGGCACCAAATGAAAAGTGAAGCGTTGCAATCAAAAGTACGACTCGACGATACAAGCGATGATGATGGCGGGCACGACGACGACAATGTCGTTGTTGCCTATTGCAATTGATGATGATGATGACGGAAAGAAACGGAAAAAAACGCATCCAAAGTATGCGATGCACGGCAGCAAACTGTGCGGCAAGCTGACAACACCACAACACCAGAGCCAAAGTCAGCCAGAGTGAGCTCAGCGCACACACACACACACACACAGCTGAGAACTCCTTGGCGAGGAAAGGAGCAGCAGAAGGCGGGCAGCTGAAGCGGGTGTGCAATGAAGAATGAAGTGCTGGGGAAGTGAGAGGTGCCGACAGTGGCTGCCACCGCGCGCTTTCCGTTGCGTTTGCATTCGCTGTGTATGTAAGTGACACCAGAACTACACCGCATAAAATGTCACAGGAAAAATAAAAGGAAAAACAAAATACGGAAAAAAATGCACTGCCTAAGCAAACAGATTGCAAGTGAGTGACTGAGCGAGTGAGTGAGTCAATGTGACGAATAATGAGTGTATGTGTGTGTGTGTGTGTGTGTGTGTGTGGTTGAGTACGGAAGGATGAGGTGAGGTATTATGGTGCGGTGGAGTTGGCAGCATGTAGGCTGTATTTTGTGTTGTTGTGGCAGGTAAGCAGGCATGGCATATCAGTTGCCGCCACCACGTCCAGACGAAACATGAATGAGTTGTGAAGCAAATAAAGTGCACGACGTCAGTTGACGAATAACAGAAAAGGAAAAAAGAAAACAGCAGAAAAACGAAAACAAATGCACAAAACCAAAACACAAAATAAAATACAAGCAAGCATTTCTGGTTGCGATGACACTAACCGATATTTTATATACTCTACTTTCAAATCAAAGTATATTGAGCTTCTTATCTACATAATAACTTTAAGACTTTCTAAAATAACTGTATCCTCATATGTGAAAATGAACTAAGAAGTCATTCCCATCGAAATGAATGAGCAGGACTTCCAGAAAATTCTGCTGCTTTTAAGTCGTACTATTATGATGAGAAATGATATCGCCAAAGTTCACCTCTGCCCCGACAAAGAAAAAACCAGCCGACAAAAAAAAAACCTGAATCAAGAAACTTTTTAAATGAACGAAATATTTATAGTCACTTTTCTGCAATGTTCCCTGCATGGTTCCCATGAGCGATGGAGTTATGTAGGGATCATCCCTCCACCAAATTTTTTTTCGTAACTGCATCAATGGCTTTATGCCACCTTTACTCTCATTCATAGGCCGCACGTTTGCAATCCCAATAGCATACCAACGCAAGACTCTTAATAGGTAGAGAAAGTTCTCTTAACCCTTTAGTTCCCAAATTCTTTATTGACCTTAAAATATTGGAGCAGGCAAATATCGGCTCCGGCCTGTTCTCATGATTTTATGAAGTAGGGCAGTTGTTGGTAAAATTTTGTTTATTGTTTAAACATTTTATATTAAAAGTTCTTGTTCTTAGCTTCGCGATGCGAAAGGCTCGACCTAGGATTCCCTTAGGCTGTTGTGCCACTAAAAAAAATAAGACATAGGATTCTTATCTATTCGTAGACTATTTTAAATCGTTAGTATCGCGGTAAATATTTGTTTTTTTTTTTTAAACAATTCTCAAATTCAAATAATCTAAATAATTCATTTCGCAAATTTTTGGCCTCGCAGCTCATGGCGAATTTACGAAAGTTTGGAGAGTTTACTACACGATATGATTAAGTTTAACTACTCCAGAAAACTGTCAATAATACAAAACATGTTCCGGTGGTTATTACACTCGTTTTGATAAAGGCTGTCCAGAGGATTGCTTGAGAACTATTTTAACTGTCGTACTGCGCGCGCGCTAATGAAAAAGCTTTTATAACTCATAATTTTCCTTCCAGTTATCAGCGCTCTAAATGAAAGGCAAACATTTATAGCTTCTTTCTCTTTCAGCCTTAATGCTGTTGGTTTATAATATAAATTTGAAAACAAACGAGCAAGGAGTGAGTGTAATGAATGTGAATGCTCAAATTCCATTATTTTCAACTCATTTATTTAGGAATTCTAATTAACATCAGATGTTTCTTTTTTTATAGCATAATTTTAGGATCAATTTGAAAATGATTTACTACTAATTTTATAATTTTAGGATCAATTTGAAAATGATATTTACTTCTACAACCGTGAGAGACAAAAAGTTGTTTTAGTGGAGCAATATGCTTAAATCCTTTAAAACGAATACGATTTTACGGAGCTTCTAAAAAGTAGTTAAAGCTGTTCAGTTGTTGTCGTTGTAAATCATATTCAGGGTGTCCCATATTAAGAGGACAATCTGTCGCCGCGGAGGAAGTAAGGGTAATACTGCCTCATCTAGTGTATCCAAGCGCGCTCGAGCATGCATTAATGCTCATGAAGCTCATTTCGAACAATTGTTATAAAATGAAAATAATAAAAACACAATTAATTTGTTTTATATAATAATAGTTTTCACTTAAAACTTAAAGATTCTGTAATTTATGCAAGCAAATAATTTACACCACTTGGTTATCCGTTGGTTGGATATGAAAATGTTGTATGGGAGTTTTGTAGAGAATTGTTCGAAGAACAAAACTGCATCCCCCAAAAATAACAACGCAACTTTTCGAGATAATAATCATGCTTGAACACAAAAAATGACTTAAAAAACAAAAAGTGTTCATTTTAAGAGGCTATAACTTCTTTATGGTTGATACAATCGATTCACTGTACAAGAAGTGATTTTTTCCCCCTAAATTTACTTTTCAAAAATGTGAATCTTAGTTTCTTAGCTTTAATAGTTTGGAAGTTATACTGTAAAACGTGATGTTACATTTGAATGCTATTTTTTAGTATACTTTAAGATATAGCTTCTTACTGGGTAATTTTCAAAACCCCCCACCTATACGATTTTTTTCGTTTTTCGTCCCAAAGAATCGACTGGCGACAGATTGTCCTCTTAATTCGGGACACTCTGTATACTATAAACATATATATTTTCAATGCTGAAGAATGATCAACACTGTTCGATTATAGAATAACATAAACTCAGATTTTAATCTAGTATGTAGTTTCAACCTTTTGGAGTCACCACCCCACTGCTTTAAAAACATTTACCTTATGTTAGGTTTCGTGATCACTTATGGTGATATCTAGGCACGTATTGACTTCATAATACACCTGAAAACAGAGCGGAGTATGAAGTTTTGACAGTTGTGTGAGATTTATAAATTTTCTTTACCCCTTCATGATAAACCACTTTCTCAAAGTCACATAAGAGTCTCTGCAACGTCGTAACTCCAATTTATCCACTAAATAACACTCATAAAAATATACCTAAGAGATTGTGTCGAGACGAATTTTAATGTAACATGTTGGCTGAATGAGTGGTCGCTGTGGCGTAGTGGTAGTGCGTTGGACTGCTACGCAGAGTGTCCGGGGTTCGAATCTCGGCACAGGCAAAATCAAAAAAAAAAAGAAAAAATAATTTTTCTACACGGCACCACCTCTTGTCAGGCAATGGCAAACCTACAAGAGTAAAAATTGCTATGAAAAGCTTTTCCTTCGCCGTTCGGATTCGGCTTTAAACTGTAGGTCCCTTCCATTCATGTACAAATATAACACGCACAACATGAGTGGATGCGAAAAGCTCGGCCTAGGCCCTCCATGGGCTGTTGTGCCATCAAAAGTAAAGTAAGTTGGCTGAATGTTGTACGCCTCATGTCACTGGCGAACCAGAGGAGCGGATGGCTACTTAATAAATACAAGTATTTATATACAAATAAATCCAGAAAAATATTTATGACCTCCCACCTGTTCAAAATCCTAGATCTTCTGATTTCACAGATTAACCATTAATTTCAAAAGTAGGGTACCTTTTTTATAAGTACTCGTGTCTACAAAAAGAAATTTATATAAAAATAAAATACCAAATAGAAGCGAATGCAACAACCTCAGCAACAGCAGCGGAAAGCAGCTAAATTGCTGCTGCCGTCGTTACACATATGCAAACCAACCAACCAACACCACGAGCACCACCAACACCACAACAACAACAATAACAGCCAAATCAGCAGTAACGTACCACTGTAATGAAGATGTTGGCTGCAGTGTTGTGACTGGAAACAGCCACAGCAACAGTAAAGACAACAACAACAGAAACAACAACACGAACGTTCTCATTTCTCTTCTTCAACGTTAAGGCATTTTAGCATTTATTGTTGCTGGTGGTATTGGTATATCGGTGAAGAGGACGTTGCTGGTGACGATCTACCAGGGAAATCACTACGTAACAAATTACTGACAACAACAGCGAAGAACAGCAAAAAGCACCAACTGCAGCAGCAGCAGCAGCAGCAGCAAGCAGCAAATGTTGATGACGACACATGCAACGCAAATAAACGCGTCGTCACCAACAACAGCAACAACATTGCAACATCCTCAGATATGTGAGTGGATGCCATTTTTTTTTTTTTTTTTTTTTGTAGCTTCATTTGAAGCGTGCACATGAGAAGGATAAAAGGGACACACAAACGGAGAGACAGACAGACAGACAGAGAGACGTAAAGGATGAAGCAGACGGTTATTGGGGGCACAGATGCGGGTGCAAGTTAGTTACACGTTGTTTAAGGCTCTAAGCTAAATTTTTGTTTCATTTCATTTTTTACGTAACTATTTTTTTTTTAGTGCGGCGAAAAACTTATGGAGAAGAAAAAGGAGATTGGAAAGCGTCTGCAAAGGATATTGTGTTGTGTGCAGTTTGTTTTCAAATGTGTGACGATTTACAGGGTGTTTGTGCTGCAATGCTTGAAATATGAAAGAAGGAAGAAATTTCAGCAATCAAACCAGAAAATAGAGAAGATAAACTGCAATATTTCTAAAAAAAAAAAAAACTTTATAATAAGTTCTTGGAACATTTTTCTTGCAACACCCTGTATTCACGCTCATCAGCCTACATGTAGACATTTTTCATTTGATTTCGTGTTTTTTTCTGTGCATTTCGCCAGTATGACCGAAAATAAAAATGCAAAAATTAATCAGAAAGAATAAAGGGAGGGGAAGAAAAAAAGAATTAAAACTCAATCTCAAGCACAATGCACACACACACACACACATACACAAGAACAAGCACAGACTCAGTCACACATACACACACACACACACACGTACTCAGACGCACATGCACACATTCGAACACACATCCCCTTGCATGAATAGTTACGCGAGCACATACTTAAATGTTATGCTTGGTTGTGCAAGAGTGTCATAAAACAGCAAAAACAGCAAAAACAGCAACAACAGCAGCAACAACAACCAGAAGAAGAATTCTCCTTTGAATGGGCGGCAGTTGACGTTGGCAGCTACATTCGTTGCGCCTATGCGGTGTGAAACATGCTGCATGCTTCTTCTTGCTGCTTGTACTCAAATTTATGCACCTTCTTCTTTTTTTGGTAGGTACTTTTAGCGAAGCTTCAGCTTGCATCTACATTAACGAGATATCCTGCAACCGAAACTTAGGATGTCATCACTTATAATAATCCTTTATTTTAATTTTCGTTATTTTTTTTGTTCTTGCCTCATACTTTTTTGTTTGTTTTTGTTTTCTGATACTGCATACATATTCATCATTTAGCAGCTCTTGAAATGATGTTCAGTATCACTGTGGGTTATGAAAAGCTATTAAGGCACTTATATCGGATACAAAGCTTAAAACGAATATATCTTTTATATGCTCGTGTGTGCGAATGACAACATTTAAATCAAGGATGGAAGAGAAATGCAATAAATTTGTATTTTTAACCAGATCTCATATCCAGTTTTGTTAATTGATTTTGAGCCTTGTCAAGTTATGAAAACTAAAGAATCTCTAAAAAAAAATCTCTTTATGACATGGTACTTTGAGATGGAATTTTTATTTCAATTAAGGACCTATGCCAATAATTTAATAATTACACTTTCTCTAACCTTTTGAAGGCAACCTTTTTGGAGCCGACACGAATTCCTCTATACTCTCATTACTCCAATTTAGAGGAATAAATAGGACTCTCTCTTTATTGAAAGCAAAGAGCAAAACGAATAAAAATAAAAGAAACTTATGATAATAATTTAGTAAATACAGTTTCTCTTACCTTTTGAAGGCAACCTTTTTAGAGCCGACACGAATTCCTCTATACTCTCATAACCTCAATTTCGAGGAATAAATAGGACTCTCTCTTTATTGAAAGCAAAGAGCAAAAAGATAATAGAAATGAGCGCAAGAACACCCAATAACTGTATTTTTAGTAATGTTAATTTCCATGAAAATATTATGAGCATTCACTCTTCATCATAGAGAGAAAGATAATCTAAAGGAAGGCAAATCGTTTAATTAAGTCCGACTACAGATTTAGTTCCAGTTTGGAGTTAAAATGTTTACTACTGTGGGCAAAAGTTAGTAAGACTTTGTTCATAATTTCAAATTTTTTTATTCATTCTTCCAAATCTATTTCGTCCCCTTCAAAGTAATCCCCCCCCCGGCCCCAATACACTTGTGCCAACGTTTTTTCCAATTCTCGAAACAGTTGTTAAAGTCAATTTCCGGAATAGCCTTCAATGCGCTTAGCGATTCAGCGATTCATGTTTAATGTCTTCAATTGACTCAAAACGGTGTCGACGAAGCGGTTTTTTGAGTTTAGAAAATAGCCAAAAGTCAGACGGTGCTAAGTCCTAAGTCAGGTGAATGGGGTGGTTGCGGAACGATATCAGTCGAATTTTTGGCAAAATGGTCTCGTAAAACCAATGCAGTGATTTTGGAACCAATCGTGCATTCACTCTTCTTAGGCCCAAATGATGTTTTAAAATGGTTTTCACTGATCCTTCCGATATTCCAACGATGCCAGTAAGGTCTCTGTTTCGACTGTTAATCATCGATTCTCGAGCACCAATTCATTGATTTTATTGACGTGCTGATCATCAGTTGATGTTGATGGCCGTCCTGGACGTGGTTCGTCGTCAACGCGTTCTCGACCATCTTTGAACAATTTGTACCAATCAAAAACACTTGCTCGCGACATACAATTATCACCGAAGGCCTTTTGCAAAATTCTGAACTTCTTTGTTCAATAATTTCACTCATTGTGAAAATTGCCGAATGCACTTTTTGTACTTCAGAAAGACAAGCGTATACTAAACACTAATGATTATTTTGATGTGACTTTTGACACAGATGTCACCGACAGTCATACCAACCTTAAAAAATAATATTTTCATGAATGGGTTTCCGCGCGATATTTAAATTAAAAAGTCTTACTAACTTTTGCCAACAGGAGTATACATCAAAATCAAATTTGATTTATCGGTTCTTACATATTTTCTGATCAAATAAAAATACTAAATACTTATGTTGCTGCGATGAAATTATGTGAGCAAGTTACTGCATTCAGAGCCGCGTTGTTGTTGGTATATCAAAATGATGTGAGTAAAGAACAAACTGGAAAGAAAGAGAGTGAATAACGATTACACACGACTTCAAATTTAAGATCGTATCAAAATTCTATACACCAAAATTTTATGTGACAAAATTCGGTAAGTCGCAAAATCCTGCTTTCCAAATTCTGTATTTCCAAAATACTGCATTTCCAAAATTCTGCATTGTCTAAAATCTGCTTTACAAATTTCTCCTTTACGGTATAAAAATTGCGTGAATTTCACAACGAAAAAAAGCAAACCCCAAACAAGTCAATTGTATAAATTTTATATTAAGCACCAAAACTTATAATGTTTAATATTGAAAAAACCCATTCTTATTAGAAAAGGACTACGTTTTTTTGCAATTCTTTTCAAATAAGCTGTACTGCTCAAATCATCCCTTCTCCTCATAATTCTCTTAATTTGTTTCTTTCTCTTTATAATAAGTTTCTTTATTTGGTTCCTCTCTCCATTCTGTTTACTTCGTATTTGGACTAAGGCAAGCACCAATTCATTTCGAAATCAGTTATAAGTTTTTAAAAACCAGGATGCATTCTTCCAATAGCAACTTTTAACCTCCGATGCCATGCCTATACATTGTTTTGTGTACGAGAAAAAGTTTCGCTTTGAGTTATTGAACTTATTGCTCATATTGTGAACAAAACTTTGGAGGATATGTTGGGAGCGAATCGGGTTTCAAACCAGCTAAACATTTTTTGTATGTCAAAATCATCAAATTTGCTTCGTAAACTATCGAAGTAATGAGATATTTCGTTTTATCGTTCGAACTTGAAGCGCAAAGTTTTCACAAATCTCCAATCATCTTATACACACCACAAGACTGCGGAGATAATTTTATCTGTTCTTTATATTGCTTGAACATTTATCCATTACTTGACTTTTATGAGGTTAAAATCTGCTACTAAATGAAAGACGGAAACTACGTTTTCAAGCAAAGATAATCTGTTTCTTCTCAGCTTATCAGAATCACAGTTATGTATGTATTACACTCTTTACTTACTTTTAATAGCACAACAACCCATGGAGGGCCTAGGCCGAGCTTTTCGCATCCACTCATGTTGTGCGTGTTATATTTGTACATGAATGGAAGGGACCTACAGTTTAATGCCGAATCCGAACGGCGAAGTGAAAAGCTTTCCATAGCAATTTTTACTCTTGTAGGTTTGCCATTGCCTGCCAAGAGGTGGTGCCGTGTAGAAAAATTATCTTTTCTACTTTCCGATTTTGCCTGTGCCGAGATTCGAACCCCGTACACTCTGCGTAGCAGTCCAACGCACTACCACTACACCACAGCGACCACTATTATTGTATTACACTCATCATTCTTAAAAATATAAAAACTGGTTGGTAAAACACAAAAAACATGTTGGGTGTAACTTTACAAAACGAGACAAATGTATTTGTCAAAAATGCTCGAAAATATTTTTAAGCACTACGTTAATGCGTAGTTTTGAAAATAGGGGTAGAAGCTGATGCAAGCCACCAACACTGGACAATCTTACAACAAAGATGTGCGGCGAATACAAAAGTAAAGTAAACCAAATCACAAGAAAATGCATTTATCTTGTTTTGCTTAGTTACTCCTCATAGGTATATCTAAGCTTTTCGAAATATTGTATATAAGTTACATAAATATTTATTATAAGTAGAATGAAATAATAATTCTTTTCCATATAATTTGTCCAAAGTGGATTAAGCAATCGCGTAAATCCGTGTTTGGAAAGCATGCCTTTGCGGCAGACTTTGCAATGACCTTTTCAATGTAGGTTTATTCCAGAACCAAGAGAAATTTTGATTAATTCACGTAAAAAGACTTTGTACAACCTCAACTTTTTTTTATATTTTTTTATTTTTGTCATTGGTCAAAATACGAGAGGAACAAATTCGCCGCTTACCCTCGCATGAATTGAAAGAAGTTACCTCATTATAATAGGCACAAAAGATCCAAGGTTCCATCCATAAGCAAGCAATCGCTTATGCTCGCTGGTGTTGAACAAGCTTATCGAAGATTTTGTGTCAAAAAAAATGAAGTATTCAATTTTTCATATAAAATAAACACCCTGTAAAACATACAAACTCAAAGCAATATCTATGTCCTCTAAGAAATTTGGCACTTTGATGGATTCCATCGTCTTTCTCACTCTTTTAGATTTCGCCTTTGTACACCCTCTGATGAAAGATAATCTCAACTATTTGCCGGTGTCAATACAAACGATTCCGGTATTATCCGGCTCGGCGGAACACAATTATTTCGAGACAAACCTTTTACCATTTCGTTTGCTTTACAAACTTCTTTGCGCTAAAATAATGGCCATAAGAAAGGTGGTATGGAAAAGTGCGCACTTTTCAGTTCCGCACGATCAACATTTTCTTTTTTATTATTTCGAAGAATTTTGTAATGCATAATTATGAAGAAGTAGAATTGTTGAAAACGGAATTTTGAAAAAGTAGACTCTTGTAAATAGAAATTGGTAAATAGAATTTCGTAAATAGAATTTTGTACCTCCAGAATTTTGACCACAACTCTTCAAATTTAGCTCCTACCGAAAGCTAAGATATTTACATTTCAAAACTTTGGTGGTAGTCCACGTATGAGATACGAGTAATAGAAAGTCTGTTGCCGGAAGCGGCAATTTTCCATCTTCTATTGTTGTATGCGTTCCACGACACCTTTTTATCAGGTAACGCTACCACACTGATTTCAATGATTAATTTCAAAGTTGTCAAAGTCTAAGTGCCTAAGTGTTGGAGACACATTAAGGCCCGCCAAAAATTTGGGCTCCCTCTATGTTACTTTGCTCCACACTTTACTCATGGTTCTTCTTTGTATTTAGATTCGTTTCTGTACTTATTCTTTGGGCTTTCCTACCTTTGCATTAGGTTCACCGTATGAACCTCATGGCCTTCCATTTTATTTGGATTCCCATTATTTTTAGATCCTCTTTTCCGTTGATCTTCCCTTCATATTGTGTCTCTTTTCCTACTTTGATTCTTTTATATTCACATTTAAACTTTCTCATCTTTTATATTGGATGCTGTGGGGTAGTGGTAATTCGTTTGACTGCTACGAAGAGTGTCCGGGGTTCAACGGCACCACCTCTTGGCAGGCAATGGCAAACCTACAAGAGTAAAAATTGCTATTGAAAGCTTTTCACTTCGCCGTTCGGATTCGACATTAAACTGTAGGTCCCTTCCATTCATGTACAAATATAACACGCACAACATGAGTGGATGCGAAAAGCTCGGTTTAGGCCTTGCATGGGCTGTTGTGCCATTAAAAGTCTCTCTTCTACACTTGGCAATTTCCTTGTCCTAGGTAATCCAAGCCAAAATGGATAAGTTAGCATAGCTGGCACAACTTTTTTTTTTTTCTTACATCTATAAAACTAGTTGGATACTCTCGTATGCTTGGTAATGAAAGGATTAAAGAATTGGATCGCAGCTCTACAGCAAACCCAGCGAGCTTTAATCCATCACCGGTTTCAGTTTGACAGGTCACGATATAGTGTGTAGGTCGCTGTGGAAGTCATCAATGATCCAGAACGAAGATGAAAAATAAACTTCAGCCTGATGAATAGTGATGTTTTGAAATTGTGGAAGTTTGGGGAGCGAAAACCTCAAGACTTTAAGTCGAATACTTTTCGGTTTTTATTGACTCGATTTCTTTTTATTTTTGAACCTTTTTCATATTATTTAATATTATCCCTAACAATTTACTAACGCTTAAAAGTTAAGTAGCTGCCTCGCAAGATAAATAATGCTGCTGCTTAAAACTTACTTGAGGACACACAATGGATATAGTAATGAAAGGGTATAAGTAAAAACAAAACGCACATATCACATTTGCAATTTCGCTAATATGCATTTTAAACACGCACACAATCATAAAAATACATACACTCACATTCGCATGCTCACACATGTCGTCGTGAGACGAAGCAAACATGCTAAAAAAAACATAGCGAAATAACAAAAGTAGCCAACATTGCGTATACGCAACATTTTGCACGTTTTCCTTCCTTGGAGCAACACAACTTCCTCTTCATACGTAGTTTGAGTTGAATTGCATCTTGCCGACTAGCAGGCAGCCAGGCAGATAATCAACAGCATCTTCTTTTCACTTATTTACTGCAGCGTACATATTTGCATTTTTTCTAATTTGCCAACGATGCGTGTGAGCATAACCAAACAGCGACAACGACGGCAAATCAGGGTTAATCTAAATTGCTGCGTATGAGTTGTGGGTGGGAACGTGAAGAGTTGGAAGTCAAAAAAAAGTGTGATGTAAGAAATCGAGGCGCAAGCAGCTGTTGTTCCAGAGCAAAGATAAAGCACATACATACATACATATGAGATTTGTCATTGCTCGTTGTTGCTGCGCCGTTAAATATGCTGCATGCTGGTGGATGTTGAGCGGTATCATGTGCTCTGATGAGGTGCCGTTGATGCCGATGCATTTGACATTTCGTGAATACATTTTTGTAATGGAAAGAAATGCAATGCATGTTGCATTCATTTATGCATAAGAGTTTTGTTTTTGTTATTTGTATGGATGCGGAGATGTGTTCATATCTCGCGACACTTTAGACACCTTCTTTTTTTTTGCGTTTTATAAGTAATAAGGCAAGCATGAAAGGCGACAGCCATGGTTCTTGAGAGAAGGAAGTTATGTGGGCTTCTAGCCCTCCCAAAAATGTGATTGTTTTTTCAGTGGGTCTCCTCTTTTTAGATCGATTTTTATATTATGGATTTTATAGTTTACATATATCTGGTTTTAGGTCTAGTTAATTTAGTCTAACTTCAGTCTATATTTTTATTTCAGTTTCTTCGTCTTACAATTTCAAGTCATTGTTTGGGTCTGACATTTGGTCTAAATTTTGGTATAAGTTTCAGCTTGAATTTTTCTGTGAATTTTAGTTTCAGTTTGGCCACCATTTGGCATTTGAGTTTTTAGATACCATAATTTTAGGGCAAAGTTTTTATCTCAATTTACGAAATTTTTGGTTTAAATTTATGTCTAAGATTTAGTTCAAGTTTATAGTAGTCTGAGATTTTTGTTTCCAGAATTTGGTCAACTTTAGTTTGAATTTTGGTCTAATTTTTGGCGATTTTCATGTTGTGTTTTTGTCTGAGTTTTTATTGCATTTTTAATATGAGTTTTGGTTTTTGGTTTGCCCTAAATTTCGATTTCATATTTGGTTCGAATTATAATTTACATTTTGGTCTAAATCTTAATCAAAATTTAGTGCGATATTTACTTAGTTTGAGCTTTGGTTTAAAATGGGTCTAAGTGTACTACTGTGGGCAAAAAGTAGTAAGACTTTTTAATTTAAATTTCGCGCGGAAACCCATTCATCAAAATATTATTTTTTTAAGGTTGGTATGACTGTCGGTGACATCTGTGCCAAATGTCACATCAAAATAATCATTAGTGTTTAGTATACGCTTGTCTTTCTGAAGTACAAAAGTACAAAAAGTGCATTCGGCGATTTTCACCATTATTCAACAAAGAAGTTCCATTAAATTTTGTGTGCGGAATCAAATTTCTGGTGCCGAAATGCTTAGAATGTTGCAAAAGGCCTTCGGTGATAATTGTACGTCACGAGCAAGTGTTTTTGATTGGTACAAATTGTTCAAAGATGTTCGAGAACGCGTTGACGACGAACCACGTCCAGGACGGCCATCAACATCAACTGATGATCAACACGTCTGGTCAATAAAATCAAGGAATTGGTGCTCGAGAATCGACGATTAACAGTCAGATGCCAGAGACCTTACTGGCATCGTTGTAATATCGGAAGGATCACTGAAAACCATTTTAAAACATCATTTGGGACTAAGAAGAGTGAATGCACGATTTTTTCCAAAATCACTGTATTGGTTTTACGAGACCATTTTGCCAAAAATTCGACTGATATCGTTCCGCAACCACCCTACCACCCTATTCGCCTGACTTAGCACCGTCTGACTTTTGGCTATTTTCTAAACTCAAAAAACCGCTTCGTGGACACCGTTCTGAGTCAATTGAAGACATTAAACATGAATCGCTAAGCGCATTGAAGGCTATTCCGGAAATTGACTTTAACAACTGTTTCGAGAATTGGAAAAAACGTTGGCACAAGTGTATTGGGGCCGGGGGGATTACTTTGAAGGGGACGAAATAGATTTGGAAGAATGAATAAAAAAAATTTGAAATTATGAACAAAGTCTTACTACTTTTGCCCACAGTAGTATGTCTTATATTTTCTCCGATTATTGTCTGATTTTGAGATGAATTTAAGCGAAAGCATCATTCAATTCATAAAAATCAACCTGCCCCAAGACCGAAATCCTAGATCCGCCACTGTAAGGCGGCAGACAGGAAGATTCATAAGCAAATTGCTAGGCTGGAAGGCAGAAAGGTAGGCAAGTAGAAAGCCGAAGAAAGAGTCGCGCGTTTGGAGGAGAAGTAGATATGTGTGCGTTTGTGTCTGTTTAATGTGGGCATGTATGAGTGCGTATACAGAAAAGTGGTAGCGGTTTAATTAAGTGCTGCTTTTCTCGGTTGACTTTAGCTAACTATTGTAGTTGAAAAGGAAATTTAATTCTTGTGCCATTGCTGCTGCTACTGCTACTGCTGCTGCCGTTTTTATATCAATAGAAAGTTTAGAAGTAAAGTTCATACCATAATAATGCAGCATTATTATGCAGTGGAAATTTTAAATATTTATTTTGTGAAACTAACATTGAAGGTGGCTGGAGACAGGAGGCAGGCTGGCAGGCAGGCACACATCCAGAGACAGACAATACAAAGAAATATATAACAAAAACTCAAAAGTTTAATGACATTTTATATTCAAATGCAACACCGCCGTTAAATACATATACATACAAACATACATTACACATTTACCCATACATATGTAGGCGAGTGTGTATGTAAATGCACAAACAAGAGTACGAGAGTGTTGATGTATGAGACAAAAAGTATTTGTTACTTCAAAAAATAATACAACAAACACACGAAAACAAAAGAAATTAAAAAAGTATGCAAAAAAAAAAAAATAGGCACAAAAACAGCAACAACAAAAAGTAAGAAATTCAATTGCATAATAGCGCATGTGTTGGAGCGACTGCAATTCTTGGCTGGCTTTGACAAAAAACAACAACAAAAACAAATTGAAGGAAGCAAAAAAATACATCAGCATCGCTTTCAACCCTACAGTGCAAAAGGTAACAAAAACGGGTTTGGTGAGCGCACACACACACACACACACGCACAAACACATACAAACATCGGCAGCTCTTTGTATAGAATTCATAAAAAATAGGAACAAATGAAAATAAAAAACAAAAACCCAAAAAAAGCAGCTCTTTATTTTAGTCTGGCAATGCTGATACTTCTGGTAGCCCCTGTTCGCTCACACACTCATACACACGCGGAACGCATGAAGCCATTTAAGTGCTGCTTCTTGAGAAAATTGCAGACATGGTCTTTTTTTTATATTTTGCGACGAAAACATTCACCAACACTCACACATATTTGCAAATACGTAGTGGGCGTGCAGCAGTGTGTGTGAGCCTGCGCCTATTGCATATGCTTCATTCTTAGCCTTGTGTAATTTTTGGAGCGCAATGCTATTGCCACCATTAACATATGTACAGTGGGTGACTTTTGTGCAAAAAGTGAACAAAAATATGTGTACAATATGTTCGAAGAAGTTGTCGTCAATTCACTGTTAGAAGACAAATATCTGACTTACTAACCTAGCTGCCACTACAACCGATGATCGATCTTGGCCGCGTTGCGAAAAAACTCAAATTGTATTGAAAACTTAAAAGTTTGCCAAAAATTAGTTTTATTAAAATCAAACTTTAAATATAACATAAAATCAGTGAAGGGCAGGGTGATGTTACCTCCAGAAATACGCGTTCAAGTGCTTCCAAAATTGAAAAGTCCGGTGGTGAACAGTCGGTGTCAGATTTTGTGGTAGAGGTAAATGTGGACGAGGCCCCAACTCCATCGCCGGCATCTACTCCTGCCATTGTCGTCACAGACTCTTCACCGGTTGTTTCAAATACTCCGGTTATTTTGAACACGCTGGATACTGATACTCCGACTACTAGCAATTCAAAATCTACACAATTGCCTTCACTTAAAGAAGGATTTGCTAAGAAATGTAAGAAATTAGTTGTTATTCAGCCCAGGAAGTCCTTGTTCGCGTCTCAAACGTGTCAATCCATTTGCTTTGACATAACGTGTTCTTATGTTCCTCCTAACTCTTCTTCTGAAGTATATCAGTTACATGTTTCAGCGATCCGAGAAATTTGCTCTATGCTGAAACAAAATGTTAAAATAGTCGTTGTTGGAGATTTCATTTGCCTGATGTTGCTTGGGATGTCTCCCCCGATGATCCTTTTATACTACTATCTACCTCTAAAAATTGTAACTGCATTGATATATTAAACTCCATAACTAGTGAAGGCCTTTCCCAACTAAACTCAGTTTCAAATGCCAATAATAATATACTGGATCTGATAACATACTTTTCACTGATGATTTTTTTAACGTAAATGTATCAAGTTCATTACCTTTGGTCCTGCCAGTGGATCCTCATCATCCTACTCTTGGAGCCATTTTTGAATTACGTAGTGAACTGAATCGTCCACAGTTATATATTAGCGAATCAAATTTTTTATAACTTTAAAAAAACTAATTTTGACAAACTGAGAAAAATGCTTACGGAAGCTGACTGGCCAGCTATCGATTCCAACCTGGACAACTGTGTTTTAAACAATTAATAATTTTCTATAAGAATCTGGGAAAAAATCGGCTTAGGCCATGCATGGGCTATTGTGCCATTAAAAGGAGAAAAATATAAGGATCTGTAGATTATTGTCTTTCATTTGATGTGCATGCAAAATATTAATCTTTAACGATTTTATGATTTTAAATAATTTTTTAGAAATCGACACTTTGCCAATTTTGAAAATGTGCCAAAGGAGCCAACCAGCTGCAACTAAGGGAGCTTCGCAATTATGTAATATTTCTCCTGTTTTAACACATGATCTATGAAAATCATGTTCCAGCAATTGAATTTTTGATATGCTTAACCAAATCAGGCAAGAGACTGATTACGAGAAATTTCTCTATCTCAACGCAGGTCTAGAAAACAAGCTGAAAATTTATCTTGATTAAAAGCGAAGGCACCTGGTATTGAAATATAAATTACAGACAATTTGCCTGAATCAATTATTTGGCTGTTTAATAAGCTAGAACTATGCCAATATAAACATCATCAGGAGAATTAAAAAAAAATTAAAATAAAATAATCCAAATGAAGTAAGTATTTATTTATGTCTACCTTCTGTCTACCTTCAAATATTCGAATTTTGATGAAATGGGCACACTGTCTCTCTGTCGCGTTGCTACAGCGGCAGCCGCTTCCACCTTTGTACTCATGTTGCTTAATTATTTACAATTCTTGGGTAGCTCATGTAGCACGAAGTTGTAAGTAGGTGCATGCAGTTAAGCAGAAGAGCTGCTGGAAGTATGAGGAGATGTGGAGCGTAAGCGAAATATTATCGATGATGCCCAAAAAGTGTTTCTCTTGTATTGCAACTGTATTAATTTTGTAATTTTTTTTTTGTATTTTAGAGTATCATGATATTTTAAGTTTGTTACGAAATTCGATATATTTAAGCTTTCGAGCTTAAAATTAACTTTTGTAGTCACAGTAGAAAAACAGCGGATGAAAGAAAGTGCAATGTAATGTTTAATACTTTGACGACAGGTGCCTAATACATAAGTAACTGCTTGACTTTCAGTTACTATACAATAGGGGGATTCACGATGTGATGCTAATCGTAGTAGTATTTTAGTAGTAGTATTTATTAATATTTGATTTCAGTATTTACTTTATTTTACTTTTAATGGCACAACAGCCCATGGAGGGCCTAGGCGAAGCTTTTCGCAACCACTCATGTTGTGCGTGTTATATTTGTACATGAATGGAAGGGACCTACAGTTTAATGCCGAATCCGAACGGCGAAGTGAAAAGCTTTCCATAGCAATTTTTACTCTTGTAGGTTTGCCATTGCCTGCCAAGAGGTGGACTGAGTGCTGTGTATAAAAATTGTTTATTCTACTTTTTGATTTTGATTTTGCCTGTGCCGAGATTCGAACCCCGGACACTCTGCGTAGCAGTCCAACGCACTACCACTACGCCACAGCGACCACTAAATTTCAGTATTACAATTCATTTTTTCTTAAATATCTTATCTAGCTTATAGTAGGTCAGGGCTTTCGTCGTTAGCCTATTAATTTCCCTTTTTAAACATTTTTCTATATAGGTATATCGATAATTTTTTTTTTTTTTTAACTATAAATCATTCAATACTTCAAAATACTTCAAAAGATATACTTTTTTTTGTTTTTTGTTAGAATTTCTATAATTGCAAAGTTGTCTTTTTGTGTATATTTAGCATTTTTTTTCCTCTAACAAACATTTTTTTTTTAATGCCGTAAACAGCGCCTCCACTAGCCCTGCCTCTTGTGTGTAATTTAATTGCTGGAATCCAAAATAAAACGTAATTCTCAAAAATATGTTCTACTAAATCTAGACTTGTTACCAGGAAAGTTTCAAATAGCATAAAAATATCGAAAGTTTTAACATAGTTTATAAATGTAGTTTGATCAAGTTTCGTTCTTAACCCCGCTATGTTCTACGACAAGGTGTACCAATTTCTTTCACTTACTTCAACAATATTTGTTTGTTTATTGCTACTACTAGATATTATTAGTTTTTTGCATTAATTTTTGTTTCAAGTTCATTGTAGTTGATAGTAGTCCATAGTAGTCTCATCAATAGTATTTCCATAGATTTTCTTCAGCTCCGTAGGACCGTCTGTCTTTCCTGCATACAGTTGATTGTTTTTTCGCCAGACGTACCATTTGCTGTCAACTTTTAGCTTATGATCGCACACGTACACCGGATTGTTTGGCTTTATGGATAACTGCATCCTCTTCAGTTCTAACATTATCGTCTTATGTGTAAGCTATCTCGAGATTAGATCGCGGCTTACTGAGATCTCTGTGCCAGCCAAATTTCTGCTAAATTGTAGCACCTCGTCGACTATTTGCTCAGACCCCAGTTCTGCTACAACCGATATTTTGCCACCTTTCGAGTATGACCATTTCGTAGAGCGTATGTCTACTTCTTTGTTGATTTTCAGCTCAGTGCGGCACACAGATTTTACTGCTTCCACCAGGGAACCATTCGCTTTGATATTTCTGAAAATTATGTTCTTCTTTTTCAGCTGCTCTTCCACGATATTTATTTTGTTGCTATCAGTTTGCCTTTCCGCATTCAGTTGGTCCACACAATCTTTAAGCGCCCGGTTCTCTGCTGCTATGTTGGCTAAGTCAAGTCTTCTTTCATTGTACTCATTTCTGCTGTGAGTTGCTGTAAGTCATTTTTTGTGGGTATATTCTCATGCTTCTCGTCGATTTTGGTTAGTTTTTCGCCAAAAAAGTTGTTAATTTGAGTCATAACCTCACTTTGCACACCTGCCATAGCTTGCTTTATTGCTTCCTCCATCGTTTGACTACGATACGGAGAGAGTTCAGTGTGTGGACGCTTTGCTTTTGCTGTAGTAGCTGTTAACTTCGACACCGGCGTGGACTCTTTGTCTTTGTTGTGTTTTTGAGTTGCGCCTTCTATCATGACAAACTCTACTTTGTCTGAGCGATTCTGTTTAATTGTTTATTGTGCTGTTGATTGTTCATTAATTACTTATTCGCCAAAATCCTTTGCTTCGATCGCATTAAGGAATATTTACGTATGTTTATTTAATGTTTTTTGCTTATTTTATGAATTCTCTTTATTTTCGTTGTTCGCTTGTTCTGGCGTTTTCTTTTTTATTTTAAATTTTATAGTAAGCTCGAGAATTTTAGAGGTTTACTTATTTACTTACCTAGCTGGCACTACAACCGATGATCGGGCTTGGCCGCCTCTATAAAGCTTCGCCAGTCACCTCTGCTATGCGCGCGCTGGCGCCAGTTGATAAGGCCAAGTGCAGTCAGGTTGCCCTGCACCTGGTCTTTCCAACAGATATTAGGACGCCCTTTCTGCGTGTTCCTCGAATAAAACACCCTTCTAGCCGGAGCGCTTTCTTCTATTCGCTCAACATGACACAGTCAGCGAAGCCGCTGGAGTTTTATACGCTTGACTATGTCAGTGTCAGCATACAGCTCATTTAGCTCATCGTTCTATCTTATTTAATACACATCGTCCATGCATATCGGACCTTAGATCTTTCGGAGTATCTTCCTCTCGAACGCTCCTAACAGCCAACAGCCTCTCATCATTGATGGTCATACATTAGGACGGGAAGGATGAGGGGCTTATAGAGCGTTATTTTCGTCGATCGAGAGAGGGCTCTACTTCTCAATTGTCTACTGAGCCCGTAGTAACACCTGTTGGCAAGAGTTAGTCTCCGCTTGATCTCAAGGCTGACATTATTGTTGGTAAGGCTAACATTATTGCTATACGAAATCCTTGACGACTTCAAAAGTGTAGTTGTCAACAGTGACATTTTGTCCAAGACGCCGTGACTCTTTGTTTGTTGACACAAGGTATTTCGTTTTGTCCTCGTTCACCACTATACCCACTCGACGAGACTCCCTTTCCAGGTTGGAGAATGTTGCACTGACTGCTCGCGCTTTGGTGCCAATGATGTCAATATCATTAGCTCATGCTAGCAACATGATACTATTGTAGAAGATAGTGCCAGAGATGTCGATGTTCGCAACTCGATTTATATTCTCCAAAATAAGGTTAAAGAAGTCGCACGATAGGGAGTCACCTTGTCTGAAACCTCTTTTGGTATCAAATGGTGCGGAGAGGTCTGTCCCAATTTTCACTGCGCTGGTGGTGTTGGTCATTCGGTCAGTGTCATTTTGCAAAGACGAATGAGCTTTGCAGGGATACCAAAATCAGACATTGCGGCGTACAAGTGATCCCTAATCGTGCTGTCGAAGGCGGCTTTATAATCGACAAATAGATGATGGGTGTCGATCTGTTTTTCTCGGGTCTTTTCCAGGATTTGGCGTAGTGTGAATATCTGGTCGATAATGGATTTACCAGGCCTGAAGCCACACTGATAAGTGACTTCAATTGACTTCAAGTGACTCAAATTGGCTTCACGTGACTCCAAGTGACTTCAAGTATCCCTAATTGATTTCAAATTGACTTCAAATCCCTATTGACTACAATTGACTTCAAATGCCTCGAAATCTCAATTGACTTCAAGTGACTCCAATCTATTTCAAATTGACTTTAGGTCTCAATTGGCTTCAAGTCACCCCAATTGACTTTAAGTCTCAATTGACTTCAAGTGACCCCAATTGACTTCAAAACCTCAATCGATTCCAAGTGATTTCAAATGACTCTAATTGACTTTAAATTCCAATTGACTCCAAGTGACTGTATTTAACTTCAAGTTATGGTACTTGAAAACAATCATGATTGTTAAGTCATAACATTTGCATTCCCATAAATTTAAACAAAACTTATTGCATTTACCTGACTCCAAGGAGTCTTTTCTAAATGAAAACAAATCGAACAGGGCAAATTCTAGATCAACGACCCAAAATAGATTTAAAACGCCTTCTACAATCACCATCTGGGCGAGAAAAGCTGTTTTTTTGAACAAATTATTTTTTAGTTGTGGAATGTTGGTATTTATAAAGCCAATAAATCAAAAATCGTACAATGTGAAAATTTAATAAATATTTTGATACGGCAATTCGGCATTCGGCTGTTTGAGGACAACACCTCTTCTTCAATTTATCATAAAAACCTTTCTACCGAACAGCGTTTCAATTTTCTCAACCGTGGGATGTGTAGGATAAAACAATATTTACTAAACATATCACAAAATGAGGAATCACTGGTATGTAAATAGTTAAAAAGTGTTCAGAATTTCAAAGCTAATAATTTTCTCCACCGACACCAAACTTGAACTTATTATTTTAGGACTACATTCCTCTCCAGTTAGGTATATCCATCTTAACATAACGATACATTGAAATACCGAGGACCTGCGAATGAAAGTCAATCTTCAGATTCGCGATCAGCGATTGTAGTCTTAAATTAAGAAATAAATTAATAAAAAAGGTTCGATAAGTCCCTAATTAATAACGTGATTTTCATATAGTGTAACAACCTTGGCAGTAAAACATCTTAAGCCATAATTAAGCAAACACTTTGCAATGTAGCAGAATAGCTTACAACGAGTATTTACTTGAACACAGTTGATAAGAGAGCTGCACTAATGACCAGTAAATGACGACTGACTACTGAATGACTGCCGACTAGTGATTGACTAATGACCTACTAAGAAAATATGTTAACAAATTTACTTAACCATAATTACGAGTATGTTTACATTAATGTGCAAATGGAAAATTGACACATTAGTTATTTGAAGTATGTAAATATTTTCGTTAATGCAATTAGTTTCACTATTGATATCTAACAAATACATACTATATGTACATAAGTAAAAAAGCCACCGACTATGGCGCTACTTTATAGGCTTTGTCCCTCACACATCGGTCATCATGATCATTATTGAAAACAAATAACTAAAATCTTATTAACTTTTACAATACGAGCGCATTGCAAACAAATTGAAGCCAACAACAATTCCAGCTGCCGTAACTCTTCATTATAGATTGACATTCACAGGTAGACGTAGGTATGGTAGATATAAATAATTTATGTGAACCTTCAACAATAAATATTCATACAGACCAATTCCAAAATTGCTTTCAACATTACACGCGATCGCGTTTGTTTTTTCTCTTTTTCTTTATCTTTTTCATTCATAAATTTTGTATCTCACCGCTTTCCACACACCGCGAACACTCTTGGAAAGCACACATGTGAATCATGTTTCCGGGCAACAGCAAATGTAAATAAATCAAAACGCTTTAAAAAACATTGAAGCAATTAACTTAAAATGTAATTAAAGCTGTAAAAAAGTACCCATTAGAAAAAAAATTCCACGAACTACTACAAACCTCGAACAGAAATGAGATTTCGCAAGCTATTTAATTTGGAAAGTTGGGAAGATGAAATGTCGTCATTTGATGAGATGACATTAAATTACAAAATTACAATGGCATCAACAAGAGTAGCAGAAAAACCCAAGACATAAAAGACATTTGCTATGCATTAAAGTGAAGGTGTGAAAGTGTCTGTAGCAGCAGCAGCAGCAGCAAATATCACACAGCAGCAACACATGCAATACTTATCTGCGATACAAAAGAAACTCAATCTTTTTGTGATTTTTTTTTCTTTTATTAATATTATTGTGTACTTGTAATTAACAAACATCCACGATGATTGAGTGATAATGAGGGTTGGTTCGTAATATTCAATAATTATGGTACATATACCACATCTGTATACTCGTACAGCTGCGGTCAAAAGAATAGCAACAGACGTATGTGAAAATTCAAAACTAAATAAAAACAAATTTTATTTTGAATGTAACGGAAATTCAATGCAGATTCTTATTCTTGGGAGAACATTTCAAATATTTTTAATTTAATAAGTATTTCAACACAAAAATGACTACGGGTTAAGTTCATCGAAAATTAAAAAAAAAAATATTATACAGGGTGTTTCTTTTAGAAGTGTGGTTTTCAAGAAGAACTAAAACGCATATAATTTAATGTTGTGGCCAATAATTTAGCTTTATTATAAAGATAAGGATTTGCCATTACGTCTTAAAAACGATTTGGAGGAAGTGGGCGTCGCGGCTGGTTCTATTAAATTCCAGCCGAGAGGCCCCAATTTTCGACCACTTTTTGCAGCAATTGAGGTCGTATGTCAGTAATAACGCGCCGAATATTCTCTTCCAAGGCGTCAATCGTCTCGGGCTTATCTGCGTAGACAAGCGACTTCACATAACCCCACAAAAAACAAAAAATAGTCCAGCTGTGTTAAATCGCACGATCTTGGAGGCCACGCCAAAGGACCACGATGCGAGATAATGCGCTCACCAAAAGTTTCCTTCAATAAATTGATTGTTTCCTTGGCTGTATAGCTGTATGGCATGTAGCGCCGTCTTGTTGGAACCAAAGGTCGCCAACATCAACATTCTCCAATTCACAATTCAAGCACGAAAAAGTCATTAATGATGGCTCCATAGCGTTCCCCATTGAGTGTAACATTATGACCGGCTTCATCTTTGAAGAAATATAGACCAATGATGCCCTCTGCCCATAGATTACACCAAACAGTGACTTTTTGAGGATGTAACGGCGTCACAACAATGGCTTGTGGATTATGATCACTCCAAATGCGACAATTTTACATATTAATGTACCCCCCATTCAACCAAAAGTGAGCTTCATCGCTGAACAAAATTTTCTTGTGAAAATCGGGATCGATGGCCATCTTATTTTGGGCCCATTCACCGAACGTGAGACGCTTGATGGTCGTTCGGCTTCAATTCTTGCACGAGTTGGATTTTGTAAGATCGCAAACCAAGATCCTTCCGCAAAATCTTCCATAAATCTTCCATGGGCCCAGCTCCAATTGTTGCGCGCGATGGCGGATGGACTCATTCGGGTCTTCTTCGATACTCTGCTCCACAGCAGCAATAGCGTATTCGGTGCGCTCTGTACCGCGTCTCTGAGGATGCGCATTATCCACTAGAGTCAACGTGGTGCGAAACCGATCCATGGTTGCTCGAATTACCGACTCTGCTGGGCGATTATGTCGACCGAATTCTGGACGCAGCGCGCAATGTGTCGAACCATTATTTTGGTAAAAAATTTGCACGATCTGCAAACGTTGTTCAAGAGTAAGTCTATTCATAATGGAATGGTAAACCAAACTGAGCATAAATCAAGTGACAGCTGTCAGAAAGACCAACTCCGAAAAAAGTATTGCCAAATTTAAAACCACACTTCTAAAAAAACACCCTTTATTTAAACAACTATGTAAATCAAAAAAGTTTAAATTCATTACGGTTTTAAATAAATTGAAGGTATAACAACATTTCAATATTTAGAAGAACTTATTTTTTTGTATACATCGCTTGAGTACAGCGACGTTTCATCGAATCAACCATATTTTGACATCCTTCAATTGTTACCACAAACCACACTCGCTCAACTGCTTCCCAAAGATTTTTGATATTTGTAGGTTTGGCATTCCAAACAGCCTTCTTGATGTCACCCCACAAGGTCTGTATAGGATTGAGGTCTGGGGATTGTGCAGGCCATTCCATAACCTCAATCTTGTTGGCCTGAAACCATTGCTTTTGGCCTGAAATTATTACTTCATTATCCTGGTGCAAGACCCACTTTATTGGCATTTCCTCTCTCGCATAGAGCAGCATTTTTTTTATCCAATATGCCATCACAGATTTTATATGATATATTGAGCCTATATCATAATACGAAAAGCAGCTCCCATATCCTTGCACTTGATCCACTTGATTAAGATGTGTCGCGGATCATATTCTGTATTAGGGCCACGCATAACATATTTCCGAATACCTTTTCCACCAAAAATAACAATTGTACTTTCATCCATCCCGAAAATATTTCTCCACTTTTCGAGAGGTCATTCTACGTGTGCATGTGGAAATACCAATCTCTTTATCTTAAAAGCGGAACTCTTCTGGGATTCCTGGAATACAAATTGTTTTTTTTTCGTAGCCTTCTTTTGACTGATTTTATACTTGCTCATTTTTATTTCCATAGCGGGGTACAAAAGCTGAATGTCGAAAAGCTGCATAGAGCCCATCGTCAACAATCTGATTGGACCTTATCAATGGTAAATCCACCATCGACCAGATATTCACACTATGCCAAATCCTGCAAAAGACCCGAGAAAAACAGATCGACACCCATCATCTATTTGTCGATTATAAAGCCGCCTTCGACAGCACGATTAGGGATCACTTGTACGCCGCAATGTCTGATTTTGGAATCCCTGCAAAGCTCATTCGTCTTTGCAAAATGACACTGACCAACACCACCAGCGCAGTGAAAATTGGGACAGACCTCTCCGCTCCAATTGATACCAAAAGAGGTTTCAGACAAGGTGACTCCCTATCGTGCGATTTCTTTAACCTTATGCTGGAGAAAATAATTCGAGCTGCGAACATCGACATCTCTGGCACTATCTTCTACAAGAGTGTCATGCTGCTAGCATACGCTGATGATATTGGCATCATTGGCAAAAACGCTCGAGCAGTCAGTGCAGCATTCTCCAACCTGGAAAGGGAGTCTCGTCGTGTGGGCCTAGTGTTGAACGAGGACAAAACGAAATACCTTGTGTCAACAAACAAAGAGTCACGGCGTCTTGGACAAAATGTCACTGTTGACAACTACACTTTTGAAGTCGTCGAGGATTTCGTATATCTAGGATCCAGCATAAACACCAACAATAATGTCAGCCTTGAGATCAGGCGGCGACTAACTTTTGCCAAGAGGTGTCACTACGGGCTCAGTAGGCAATTAAGAAGTAGAGCCCTCTCTCGACCGACAAAAATAACGCTCTATAAGTCCCTCATTCTTCCCGTCCTAACGTATGGCGCAGAGACGTGAACACTGACCATCAATGATGAGAGGCTGTTGGCTGTTAGGAGCGTTCGAGAGGAAGATACTCCGTAAGATCAACGGTTCAGTATGGGTGGACGAAGCGCATCGAATGAGATGGAACGATGAGCTGTATGAGCTGTACGCCGACACAGACATAGCGAAGTGATTAAGAATCCAGCGGCTTTGCTGGCTGGGTCATGTTGAGCGAATGGAAAAAAGCGCTCCGGCTAGAAGGGTGTTTTATTCGAACCACGGTGGAGGAACACGCAGAAGCGGACGTCATAATCTCCGTTGGAAAGACCAGGTGCAGGGCAACCTGACTGCACTTGACCTTATGAACTAGCGCAAGCGCGCGCATAGCAGAGGGGACTGGCGAATCTTTGTAGAGGCGGCCTAGATCGATCAGCGGTTGTAGTACCAGTTAAGTAAGTAAGATACAAAGGCTTTTGCTCCATGCGGCTTACGGATCTAATTTTTTTTTTTTTAATATTTAAAAGCATTTTAAGTCATTTTAGCTGAATAGCCTACATTTTTTTGTTTTTCCTTATACGTTTGCCATTGCAAATAGAGGTTTTTAACAATTTTTGGCTTCTCTTCGGTACTATGCTGGCCACGATCTACTAGAAAAACTTAACTTGAGTTATTTTATTATTATCTTGAAAATAAGACATTAAACTTATTTTAGTAAAAAAAAATTTTGTCGGCTTTTATTTTGACCTGAATCACTGAATTTAATCAAACGTACTATGAAATCAGATAAAATAATACTGGTTGTTTTAATTGCACTTGTTTATTTTAAGCATTTACTGTGTAACGTTATTTAACAGTAAAAAAAAAAGTATGTGTTTTCATTTGTTACATACATGATTAGGTACTGCTATTTTATTGAACGCAGCTGTATATCGCTCGTTTGCTGCAATACCGTCATAACTCAAAAAACATGAGTTTTGAGAAAAACACATTTAAACATTTTAGTTTTCGTAGCACTCTATACAATTGATAACGACAAATGCTCTTCTCACATGCTCAGTTCATAAGATTAAGGCATAATTGTTTTACAAAAGATAAAGCACTAAATAATATTTTTTTTTTAGTTTTATGACAGTTTTGCTGCAAACGAGCGATGTGTATTTGCTGATTACAACAGTTCCTTGACATTTTCCCCCCTTTATTGTTAATAAATAAAAAGATTAATGTTAACTAAAAGCAGTGTTTTATTTTTCTACTCTATCTCTCTCTCCCTTTCTTTCTGCTTTTTTAATTGAATTTGCTAGTCGAGATTTAATTTTTGCTTGAAACTAGTAGTAAGTTTAATTAAGCTTTTTTTGGGCCTACCTACTTTTTAATTATGTGTTTTTATTTTGTTGCGGTGTTTATCGTGTGATCATGTTACGATTTTGTTTACATTTGTTGCTATTGGTGAAGAGATTATTTATATGATGAAAACAGATGATTCTCTTTAATTCATATAATAGGTAGTCCATCTAACCACTAGCTACTTATTTTGAGTGTGGCAACTCTAATGTCATTCGTATTATGGCGGAAAATTAGTTTTAGATTTTCGGTTAACGAAATGGGTTGATATACGCTTGAAGAAATACTAATACTTTATTGGTAAAATAATGAATCTTCTACCGGAAGTGTAAGAAAATTATTTTCAAAATTCAAATCGGTAGAAAAGAAGCGCCTTCCACGCCATTTGTGGGTCAATTTGAGAGCTGTGTGCATAAATTTGGATTTCTATTGTATAAAACAACACATTCTCGTACTTCTTCAGTGAGCACAACCGAAAAAATGTGCAAGAAGAGCCAACCACATCAACTCTCCATCGTTTTCAGGAATTGAACATTTCACGCAGTTCTTTTTGTAGAGGATTTTGCATAAAGACCTCGATATGAAGCTGTACAAAGTTCAATTGGTACAACATCTGAAGCCACATGACCATCGGCGACGTTTTCGGTTCGCTAATTGGACTCTGGAACGCTTGGAAGAAGATGAGAACTTTTACCGAAAAATCATCTTTTCTGACGAAGCTGACTTTGATGGTTACGTTAATAAGCAAAATTCTCGTATCTGGGGCCCAGAAAATCCATGCGCGATTATTGAGAAGCCAATGCACCCTCAACGAGAGGAACTGTTTGGTATAGTTTTTGGACCGGCGGTATCATTGGGCCATGAGGAACTTTACTTACTTTTAATGGCACAACAGCCCATGGAGGTCCTAGGCCGAGCTTTTTCGCATGAGGAAGGAAGTTGCATAATGATAACTAATTATTTGTGGCCTATATTAGAAAATATGGACTTAGACAACATTTGTTTTCAACAAGATGGCGCGCCATCACAGAAGCCGTGTTACAATCGATTTGCGTGTGAAGTTATTTGTTATTTTGGTGATGTACATTGGCCACCACGCAGTTACGATTTGATATTTGTGGGAGTCGTTAAAGGTAAGTGTTACGCTACCCATCCAGAAACGATTGGGACGAAATTAGTCAAGTAAAGCTCCATAAATTATTTTTTCTTTTTTTTCTATAAGTTTCTATCAGTGATCCAAAATTTACAGAAAGGATTATTCCTCTTTTCTCTTCTCTTAATGGCACAACAGCCCTTGGATGACCCAGATTTGAACCTCGGATACTCTGTGCGTAGCAGGCCTAAGCACTATTAACTACACCAAAAGGATTATTCTGTCGAATAATAAAAACCACGTTGAAACAAAAATTATTCGTTTCTTATTTGCACTAAAATCAAATTTCAAATTATAAATGGTCTACCCTGTATGTATTGAAAATATGTATGTATATTTTCAAATCGGGGTAAACAATTTTTAGAAACATTATTTAAAGAAATCATTAAGGTACTTGATGTCCAACACTGAACTCACTGCAGAAGCGCATCATAGTTAGAGTTTCGACATACCAGATCCAAGCCTGGGAACTTAAAACAATTTTCTTGTTGTTTTCCCGTAGTCATTTAGGGCCATGTAAAGAAAATAGGAATCCGGGGAGAGAGAGAATTATGTTCAACTTGAAGAAACCTTTTTTGGGAACATGACATGAAGCTTAGTCTTTAAGTTTTTTGGCGGAAGTTTTAGTCAGTAATAATTTTATAAACTTGTCTCTACAGTAATTAATGCCTAATTAATTCCATTAACATACTAACATTAAATTATTAGGTTACACGCATTTAAGTGAATTACATGGGCCAGGTTAACATAGTTATACTTTTTGGGAAAGTGATTTTCAAAATCAAAAAAATATTAATTTAATTAATTTGCAGTTGAAATGCAAAATTGAGAAACTATGATCGTATAACCTCAAAGGTCTCTCTAATATTTTTCAAAGACTACAGCCGACCAAAACTATCAGAAAAATTCCAACAAATGGTATTTTTGAAAAGTATTCAAATTTAGCCTTTCCGGGTCCGGGGTCAGTCAACTTTGTTGAGGTAGGTCCTAATCTAATTTGAATAAATGAGTCATCAATTTAGCTTATTGAATATTAATTACTGAACCAAATGTTTAATTATTCAATTAATTCATGAATAATTATGTTGATAAATTTGTTTACCAGCAACTTCTCTGCGACAAGATTTATATGGTTTCGTATACGATTCGCTCTCGCACTGCATTCACTATTTCGGTCATTGTCATTTGACTGCTTTGCGTTACAATAAAAGTGAAAAACTTGTTTATAATTTCTACAAAAAAAATAAAAAAAATAACAAATAGCTTTGTTAACCATTTCATTCTTCCGATGATATTTTTTTCTATTTTTTTTTTCGGAGGGCCACAAATCATTTGGCACTCAAGAGCTTGCAGCATTTACTTGCCAGCAACGAACGTGAAATCATCATCGCTGTTTCTATTATCGCACAAACCAACGATAATTTGAAGTTTCACACACTTGAATTAAAATGGATTTCTTCATTTGGGTAATTTCATTTTCTTTTTTTGTGTTTGATTTCTATTTGCATCATTCAACAATACTTTTTTTTAGTTTACCACAGCAATGTTCATCATTGCCTGCTTTGAATGTCGTGAATATCACTACGATGCCCCACAAAAGTCTTTTAATTCCGAGGATAGAGCAGCGACGTATCACGTGCCGCTACAACAACAGATTCAAACAGCAATAGTACGAACTCTTGGACCCCGCGGTAGAGACTATGAAGTATTCCTAACTGGCTCGAGACAAATCTATGAGGAACGTCAAGCTGCTGGCGCTCAAGGCGCTCATATATCAGCTCCTTCAACTCCATATAAACCGGCATCAATTTTTAGCCAATTTTTAACCAAGCCAGCATCTTATGCACCAGAACCTTCGGCACCAAGCAATGCATATGAGCCGTTCCAGGCTGGAGCATCAGCTATGCAATACCAACAGCACCGATCATCTAGTGCCTTTGCCAGCCAAGATCTTGCATATTCTAACAATGTAAATCCTAACTATGGTCCTCCACCTTCAGGGGCAGACCATGGTCACGGTGGACAAGCAGCCACCTCCACTCAATTTTCACAAAACGCACAACAACAACGAGGTGGTCCCATTAGAGATTACGAAGTCGTCACTGTTGCCGTAGCCGCTAAAGGCGCCACTCAACACCCGCCCGAGACACTACTCAGTGATTATGTTACACAATCCGAGGTTGGTCAACTGGATCATTATATTTATAAGCAACAAAACGGTGATGTACGTCCATATGATCGTGAAATTATCACTTGTTACCCAGGTGCGACATGTGAGACCGATCAAGTGCCTGCAGGAAAAGCTCAACCCCGGCATCAGCACGTAGTGTTAGCTGCACGCGCCCGAGTGTCAATACTTCCCGATAAATGTCGAAAGCTTCAACTGGAAAAGGCTGCAGCAGCAGCAGGGCGAGCACCTGTGGGTGGAAGTGGAATATTGGATCCTAGCGACCCACGCTATGCTGGTGGCTCATATAATCGGCAAATTCAAGTCGGAGAGCGACCAAAAGATCGACGATCTTTTCCATATACTGAAGTTGAGGAAAAACAAGACATATTCAATTAACATATTGTCTAGGTTCCTAGTGTACATAAGTGTAAAAATGTGTAGATAAATAGATTTTTAGTGGATACTCGAAAGCATGTTTTCAAAAACTACAACTGAGTTAGTTTTATTAAATGGAATCATTAATTCAATTTATATATATTTTATTCATCTTCTCACACACACACACACACACACACACACACACACGCACACACACACACGCACCCTACTGAAATAGCTCCATCATTCCTTTCGCATGTGGACGACATTTGATATGTTTAGCTACATTTCGCTCGCAACATTTGCCTATGTTTATATACATGCATGTTAATGTATCGATAGTTACAGGTTTTCATTCATAAACGCACGAATATGTACGAGTATGTGTTGATTTTATAGTTTCTAACGATCGTACTTTTCTCCGCTTATCACGTAAATAAGTATTTGTATTAATTAATCAGGTGTACATATTAATACACTGAAAGAAGGTGGTAGGATAGCAAAAACTAAACTAAATATAAAGAAAACTTATTTTTTGCAAAATTTTCCATCGGACAACGTCATAGATACTTCTTCCATCTCTAATATACTGACGCTACCCAGTTTCAAATAAAATTGGAACTTAAAAACTTTGGAATTTCAGAAATTACAGAAATTGGAGGAAAACATTTTTGAATTTTTTTGTATTCAAAAAATTTTATTTATTTCGCTCAAGCTCTCGATGAACTGTTTTCTTTTGCTGCGCAGTGTTGATCTCTTAATCGAGTTCGCCCTTGGTTTTATTATAATAAAATAAGCGTCTCCATCTCCGTGCTACTACACATTAATAGCACGGGGCTTTTTTTAGCTGGGACTTAGTGACATTCTCAGCGAAACTAAATTAAGTTGAATTCACTTCCCGAGTTGGTGCTGGTTTTAACTCGTTTGGCATCTTCCATGTCATATTCCAATTTGCCAGCTCTTCGATCAATGGAAGTGTGTTCTCAGTGCAGACAAGTGCATCGCTCTTGTTTAAGCTTTAGCACCAGGTGCATTTACCCATAAAATTCATCTGGGTCACCCGGATGGGTAAATACCCACTTGCTGCGCAGTGTTGATCTCTTGATCGAGTTCGCCCTTGGTTTTATTATAATAAAAAACGATTTTTAAGCATCTCCATCTCCGTGCTACTACACATTAATAGCACGGGGCTTTTTTTTAGCTGGGACTTAGTGACGTTCTCAGCGAAACTAAATTAAGTTGAATTCACTTCCCGAGTTGGTGATGGTTTTTACTCGTTTGGCATCTTCCATGTCATATTCCAATTTGTCAGCTCTTCGACCAATGGAAGTGTGTGTTCTCAGTGCAGACAAGTACATCGCTCTTGTTTAAGCCTTAGCACCAGGCGCATTTACCCATAAAATTCATCTGGGCAACCCGGATGGGTATTGGTAAAAAAGTTTATATCGCTAACGTTAATTCATTGATTCCGAAAAATTAAAAATTAAATTTCTTCTCCAAAAACACTTATACTATATGGTACAAAACTTTGCATGGAGAACAGACGTTCAACTGAATACTACAGGGGATGGCTGTGTTAGATTTGATAAACAAGTTCACCAAAACTTTCTCGCTCCGTGGAGCTTCTCTTGAGCCGGACATCAACTAAATCGTGGATGACGCTTTTACACAACCTGTTGTTCTTCTTGTACTTTTTTATTTTTTTTGTAGGTGACACCACACTAAAGTATATTTCCTGCTTGTGCTGCAGCAAATATCGGTCTCGGTCTTCATCGACATCATCATGGCTTCCTTGACCGTACACAACATAGTTTTCTTTATCTTACCGACCTTGGCAATATCGTATTTCTCTAAGTACATGAGTCGAAACTTGGGGTGGAAGGGAGCAGCTAGCAGACATTCTTAGTAATAACGAGTTAACGGGCTTGAGTTAAAGGAAGAAATTTAATGGAAGTTAATCAAACGTTAAAATGATTTTCGGAATTAACGTAAAAGCTAAGGGTTAATCAAAAATTTAACGCCGTTAATTAACGATTAACGGATTAACGATTTTCTGCCCAGCTCTGACATTTATGAACTTCTGGAAGATTCCTTCCGGCTAAAGTTAAACTTTTCATAAAAAAAAAACATTTCGAAGAGATAAGCGACATCTTACATTAATTTTGCGATATCATGGGATATCATGGGATATCTTCTAAACTTTTGGAAACCAAAGTCTGTTAACTACACATGTAGTATCACAATGGTCTACTCTGGCCAAAGTGTGTACTACTACTTAAGAACAGCCTTTCTAATCTAATCTAGATACACTTTGTAGGAAATAAATAATATTTTTACGATATGTATGAGGTAAATGACCTCCAACCCCAGAAATACTTAAAGCTCAACCATCTCGAAAATAAATACTCAAAATTAAAAAGAAACTAGTTTATTTATGTAGAAGTGTTTAGTCCACACTTACTTGTAAAACCAAATAATTCTTTAAATTTAATCATCATCTTCGTTGTATTTAAATTGTTTGATAGTTTGTGTACTACAGTAAAATCTCGGCTGTAGACCAGTTTCCATTTCCAACAAAGTACAATGAAAAAGAATAACCTGTGCTCGAACAGATGTTTAGATTTCTTCTACAAGCTAAGCGCGTGAGCAGTAAGCTGAAGTTCAACTCGATAGTTTTATTTTACCACCTTATGGGGAAAGTACATTTGATGATGATGTCACAAATGCAAAACGTTTGGAAACATGAAATTCGGAGAGATACAGAAACGAGCTGCAAGAATATTAAAATATTTTTAAAGTTTTCTTCCAAAATTGTTGGAGTAGTGCGTAAGACTATACTGAGGCTACAGCGCCAACCAAAACTTTTTAAACTCGATAATAGGCACTTTTACGGAATATAATGCATGTGTGATGCATTATATTCCGTAAATATTCTTCTGCGAAGAATAATGAATTAGCGAATGCGAATAAAATATCAAAATATTCAGGTTCAGTATGATCTCAACAGCTGGAAAATTTGCCACTTGCCGGTCTGAGATCTCGCGCATGTTATGAGGTTGATTAAAAACTTGGCAAATCTCGTCTGTTTTATTGTGCTTGCGTTGATGCGAGTTGTTTTCTTTCCACGGAAGAAAGATTTTCAGGCACATTGTCAAGTAAGTCTTCTGCTCTGAAGCTGGGAATTCGGCCACGTCAATGAATGCCTGGTACTGTACAATCTGAAGATCTTCTGCGGGACTCAATGAGTGTTGATTCAACTATTGGCTATAATGAACTCATTTGCCATTCATGCTGTCTCTCCACATTAGTCTTTGTGAGTTGTTTTTCAATGAAGTTCGAGTTCTGTTGTGTCTCAAGGTGCTTGCGAAGTCTACACTCTCGCGATCACTCGGTGCTGGTTTTGGGGCTTTTTCACGATAGCAGAGTCTGTATTTTGTTGGGCCCTTCATTTCTCGACGAAGTCTGCATTCTCGCTGTCTCTTAGCCGCAGTTTTTGCTGGTGATTTTATCGTAAAACAATCGCCATTTGCTTGTGCCTCGCGTTTGTTTTTTTCAGCCTATACTCGCTTATTCTTTCAGCTCTAGATATTTCTAACGATTATTGTTTGAAATGGAAAATTTTACTAGAAGCTGATGGGAAGCGCTCTCTATCAAACCAGTATGATTCACACTCAGCGCCCTCTATCAATTAAGTTTGAATCATACGCGAATTAGCGCCCTCTTTCAATCAAGTTTGATTCATACTCGATTGATAGAGGGCGCATAGTAGATGCATATGTGAATACACATAAATTTTTCATACACGATTTTTGTTTGTAATGTCAAATATTACTGGAAAGTGATGGGCAGTGCCCTCCATCAATCGAGTATGATTCATACTCAGCGCCCTCTATCTCTCAAGTTTGAATCAAACGCCCTCTGTCAATCGAGTATGATTGCGAATTCGAAACCGAATGCGAATATTAAAACTTAGGCAAATTATTCACACAATTCTACATCACATTACTACATTATGCTTAAGTCTTCATTTTGTCGTAAATCGAGAACCCACTGTGTATATATTAATTTGTTGTTGTTTCTTAATGTAACCATTAATTGACAGAAACCTCTACAACAGGTTCTTTTATTGATTAGTACCTTTAGAATTCAATAATATTTTTCAGCGAAAACAAAACCAAAGATGTGAATGAATTTCATGAGTATTTCCAGAAAATATCCAAACACATAAATTTGTTTGTTTTATAGTTCTTACTTAGTCAGAATTTGGCATTAGCTTGAAATAGACGGTTTTAGTAATTTGTTTGAGAAATCTCTTTTCACTACATCAATTAGACGCAAAATGAGAATTATTATTTCTTTGGTAGTATTTGAGAATCATTCATTCAAAATCATTCATTTAAAATTTTATCAAATGTTAATCTTATTTATTTTCACACAGTTTTTGTGCACACAATTTCTAGCATTTAGTACATATGCTGCAAGCATCGGTTCAACACACCCCAGCGACAACTATGAAAAGTCAGACTTTGATTTCGAACAAGTACAACTGACAACTGAAACTGATAACAATTCTGAGTATCGAGCAGCAAGCGTTGCTGGTGAAGAAACAAAGAATTTGAATGATAGCAATGAAGAAAATGTGGCCCATTCGGCGACAGATCTGGAATATAAAGTAAGTAAAATGGAAAATAATTTTGAATATCAAAATCTTGACCCAATCATTCGCGGAGAAGAAACAAAAATCTCGAATTATGACACTGAAGAAAATGTTGCCAGCTCAACAAATCAGGGTTACATCTATGAGAGTCCTGACCTGGCATCCTTGCTAGCACAACCAGATGAAATTGGTCAGAGTTTTGAACATCAAGGTCCTGGTTCGCTGTATAAAGTTCGTCGTGGTCTAGTGAAGCGTCTCAAGTATACGCTGCCCCCAGCATATGAAACACATGGCGCAGCAGGACCAACAGTGCACCAGGGAGCACTTGGCAGAAATTCATTTCATGGTGTAGCAAATGCTGGGAAAGGTTCTCAACAACGTCCACAAAATCGTCGCTTACTGCCGTATTCGGAAGTTGTTATTGATAGTAATGAATAATTGTAACAAATTCATCAATTAATTGTAATACTTACAAACAAAAACTAATACTCAAAACTTTATTGCGATAAAAATACTGTGAATTAATTTATAATAAGTGGCAAAAGAAAATCTAAAATGTGTAATAATTTTAATTTATATTCGCTTTCGATTTTATTTGATTGCACAGCAGAACAGAATTTATGCGACAGAGTACTGTTACGATTATCTAGTTAAATTCACCACTAAAAAATTACTTTACAATTGTATTACATACCCTGTGTTTACACTAAGACTGTCGAACTGTGACTGCCTGTATTGCACTGCTTTCATCAATATCACTAATATTCAAGAGCTTTTCGAAGCTTAGATGTTATTTAGTTTATGTCATTAGTTATCATAGCCACGAATATTAGCAAGGCTACGAACCTCGAAGCTTTTTCTTGGTTTCTATTCTAATGCATTCCGAACTCGCTAGATGGCGTAGATGTATAATAGCTACATATGTATTCACCAGCAGATCACTACACATGTACATAACCATATGCGCTTGTTTTAGCTTTATAAATGCTTGCATGCGAATGCTGATGTTCTGGAAATATCGTCACAATACTGAAAGAGGATATTGTGGGGAGAATTTTGATGAAGAAATTTATAGTCCAACACGTCCTAATTTTTTTTAACTTAAGCCTAATTTTATCAAGAAGTATAAGTGCATAGATCGAAGCCTGATGTTAAGCCTAAAGCTTAACATATTGAGATTCAAGTAAGCTAATGCTTCTTCTTCGTTCAGGACTTTGCCGCAGCGGGTTGTGGCTGTTATAAAGCTTAGTTGCGTATATAACCAACGACCAGTATTCCAAGTGAGCAACTGCAAGCCTTGTAATATGGTATTTGATCGATTGTATTCCTCGTGATCATTCGGTTCGATGGAAAACCTATATTTCGGAAAAATTTCTTGCGGAGACAGAAGTGAAAGATGATGCACGTGGTGTTATAATTTCATCATAACCTATATCTATCGCCCTACATCCCTGACCTTACTTTGCGAGGAGATTGGTAGGCGTAGAGATTATGACAGATTAAGAGAGATTAAGATACTTTGAGTAGAAAACCCTTTTGATTCCATCGATGTTTCCACGTGAAAACTTTTCAAGTTTCGTTTGAATTTTTCTAGTTCTTTTATTTTAACTGCAGAAATTGTTAGAGTGGCTTTGATAGCATTGTATCGAAACGTTTACGACGTCGGGAATGCATGGAGGGCTACTGTACTCTTCACAGAATATTCTATTTTCTTTTGCTTTCTTTTGTTTTATCCTTTATATATGCTTGCAACCAGATTAGTGAGATTGTTTTCTAGTCTTGCCTATTGATTTCAGTACATATCAGTATGTACTATTTACTAAGCCAGTCGCTTATAATTCGGTGATAGAGTCAATGTGTATCAATTTGGGAAGAGTAAAGTCCAGTATTTTAGAGCTGGTAATTAAAAATAAAAATATCAACTTTGTTTCACTTGAATTCCCACACGAGCCTTGGTTAAATATATTATGAAACGGCCCTGATACTTCCCAATCTTACTAGTCAATTAATCTTAATTTTACTTTTAGATGACGTTTTTTTAACTATCAAGATGCTTTAGATTTATATGCATTATATGAATATCTATAAATTTTTTCGAAATTAGTTAATTCAATTAAATATTATGGGACTCAAACTATTGGCATAACGCTAGAATGAACGAGGTAAACAAAAATAACTACATTGTTTTTCAAAGTTGAATTATTACAATGTAAGTAAATTTCAAAACAAAAATAGAAAAAATAGTAAGTTTAATTAAAAAAATGGAAATCTTCACTCTCGTTTCTTAAAATTAATAAATTATGATTTATTTCATTTTACCAAGTTGCTTACATTTTCGTCAACACTGAATTTAAACTAGTTTTTTATGCCCAAAGAGCAGTAATCATATACAGGGTGACAATTAAAAAGTGTATACAACTTTCATCGCGCTACAGTATGCATTGTAATTTTTCTGCAATTTTCTGCATTCTTGTATTCAGCTATTACTTATCCAGGAAGTGGCAGAAACTCCACCGTCAATACTCCCAGGAATTGCAAAATCGTTAAAAACCGGGTGCAGCGAGTGCAACGGTTTCCATGAGAAAAGTTGCTCATAGAAAAAAAAGGAACTAGGACTCAATGCTTACAAGCTCCAAAAAGGTCAGTTAGCTCCAAAGATGTCGCCTACTTCAGCGTCGGGCAGTAGGGATTGGATAGGACGAAATCGTCTTCACAGATGAGAAGCTATTTACTGTTGAACAAGCGCATAACTGTCAAAATGGCAGAAGCTGGTCAACAGAGGCTCTTGAACCATCATTCGCCATTCAACATCACAATTCATCCTGGTATGGAGTAAGATTTTGCGTAAATGGCAAGACACCCTTCATTTTGTAGATCAAGTAGTCAAAATCAACGAAGACGTGTGCCGCCGTGAAATTTTGAGCAAGACAACACTTTGGTAATAACGATTGGTTGTCCCAGCAAGTCTCTGCACCAGCTCTCAGAGCCAAAAACGACACAAGAATGGTGCAGAGCTAATTTTCCTGATTTTATCACATCTCAAGAATGGCCTTTAGCCAAAATTAATTGCAAGCACTTGAAGCTGTGTATTCGTACCAAGGGTGGCCACTTCTAGCCGGCTGAATATATTTTTACTCATGCTTGTGTTATCTTTTTCTTCGGTCTGTTTTTCGTTTTTAATAACAATAATGTTTTTATGCCCAAAACTGTTGTATACACTTATTAATTGTCACCCTGTAGTTGATGGAGATTCGATTTAGGTTACATGGCTGTAAACAAAACAAATTTAACATTTAATTACAAAACGATCTTTATAGGACCACTTGAACTTGAAATACAATCTGAGTTGTGCACCTGATTAAGTTTGATTTTCGTTTTTATCTTAGTTACAGTTGATCTGTGATAATGCGAACTGCATATCGCAATTTTAATTTCAAGTAAAACTTCATGGAAACTTGAATTTGAAAACTTCATAATCAACCTGTGGTATTCATTTAAATCATATAATTTTTTGAATTCGTGTTTTTTAGGTTTCTTGATCCCTTGACGGTGCGACGCAGATCGTTAACTGAACCTGATCGCTCTCTTTATTCAAGGTCAAATGTGAACGTAACTGATGTTTTGATGTTTTCTGGCTTGGAATTTATCGTTTTCTGAGATCTGATTTCATATGAAATCGTGAAGAAATTAAAGGCCGAGCATCAAATGATATTTTATAGTGAAAAGTTCATTTCATAACCAGATCTTGCATTTCTTGATCAATGATCTAAATTGAATTTTGTATTAGTATTTGGTTATTTCTTTCAAATACCACTCCTTCATTTATTAACACATACTCGTAAATCAATAAAACTCATTGCTCGCTCATTAGCATCAGAATTGATCATTTATCATTAATTTAGCAGCAAATTACTGGGCGAGAACAGCGTGTGACGTCAGCTTTGAGCAGACTGCGCATGTGAAATTCCCAAATATTCTTTGAATTCTCATAAATTTCACGTTGATGTGTTCCCATTAACAGTTCACGAATCTGAATCTGACCTGCAAGAATTCCAGAATTCTATAGAATGAATTAGCTGGAAAGGTAAGTTTCAAATAAATAACAATAATTGCAATCACGTACGAGTAATTTTTTACTCAGGTCTGTCGTTGAATGAGCTAAAATACAATATTAAGCAAATTATATTCTTAATATTAATTCATTTAAAATGTTAATTAATGCTATTGATCCATGTTAGTCTGGCGATGTTTTTTGAAACTTAGCAACAAAACCTAAACAACGCCAGCGACTTTGTCGTTGTCTGTGTTTAATTGGCGCCGATGCGATCGTTAATATCTTTCTAATTTTAGTTTGAACATCTTAAAAATTCCTTTGTGCTAATTTATGTTTTTTTTTACAATATATTGGCGAAGACAACATTATTCAACTATCACCAATTCTTTTTTTGCTTCAACTTCTTGTCGTCACAAAACACAACAGTTTTATTTTTTCTTTTTTTTTTTTTTGTAATAAATAAGTTTCTGTTTTTTTATTAAATATAATTAATGGCGTCGAAATAATATAATATATCACAAATTAATCAACAATACGCTCGTACCACATTTCCAAATTCAATAGTGCGATTTTTTACTCCCTTTTACAGGATCCGAACTATATGAATCATAATCGAATTGTTCCCATTGAGCAGCATCACTGCCGCGTGGCACACTCGATCCTTTCTTCAACTTCAACTGCTTTTTCCGTTCCTTTGTGCTATCGACACCTTCGAAGCTCTGACGTATGCGACGCTCTTCCGCGGATAGCGGCTGTGGTTCGCGCACTGGTGTGCTCTTCATCAGGAATTGACTTTCGTCCATATTATATTCAGAGCTGCCCACCGATTGTGGATCATAGAATGTATCGAAATTTTGATACTGCATTGATTCTTGTGTATGCTGGTCATCATCTTCGGCCATCATAATCATATCGTAATTGTTGTTATGCACCATTGGAATCTCCTCGGAGGCAGCAGCCTGCAATGGATCGGGTTTGTAGAGATATTTTGCAATTTTAGCAGGAGCTTCAATTAGTGGATGAGCATGAGAAATGCCGTTGAAGATGAGGAATGCGGAGACAGCAAAGAGGAGACTCTGTGGGTGAGAAGAAATGGAATGAAAAATTAAGTAATTGGTATAAGATCGAAAAATTCGGCCTAAAAATTCCCTATGAAATGCTTTTCACTTTGCCGTTCGGATTCGGCATAAAACTGTAGGCCACTGTGGATATGAAAAGCTCGACCTAGGGGCTGTTATACCATTAAAAGAAAAATAAGCCTTTGGCCAATAGAGAGCGTGACAGCTAAGAATACGAAGTAGACAAACTACATGAAGGAGAGGGGCGAACCAATCCATACATTACCAACGTATATTTTTGCAAGTAAATTAAATCAAATTTATTTATTTAGGGCCTGGACACACGAGAGCAATTGCGTATGTGGCAAGCTATAATCTACTTATATTTGTACCAGGTAACTGCCTGGTTTAAAATATTACACACAAGATACCCCATTTCTCGGCAAAAAAAATTCAGTTTGCCACTTGCTCTCGTGTGTCTAGGCTCCTGTATATCATGCTCGCACACACTCAACGTATGCCAAAGCGTATTATTTAACGAATACGTTGTTTATTGGTCATACCTCTTATAGTTCTGGCACATACATATATAGAATCCGTTATGTACATACTTGAACGTGAAATCTATAAGGTCATGGTTATGCTGCTGTTCGCTGTTCGGCGAACACATCATATTTTTCTCTTGTGCTCGGTGTGGTGGTTAGTTTCGAGTCCGTTACAGCTTTGCTTTTGGTCGAAATTCAGTTATATTTTTATACTATTTTGTTCGCAACGGCAACACTAAATGATATACCAAAAAACTTTAAACAATTTTATCAATATGGTGAGTGAAATTAATAATATAATTGAAAAATTATGCAAATAACATGATTTTTCCTCAACAGTTATATGAGTAATAAAATTTACTTTACTTTCAATTAGTAAAAATATTAGCAACTTCGCTTTTCTGCAAATTAAAATAATGATGTATAGGTTTGCATGTTTTCCTCCTATTTTACATACTATTTTATTCCTTTTTTGTAGAATAACTCATTGTCACCCTGAATGCTCGTCGTGCTCGGTGTACATTTCACCTAGCATATCGTATTCGTTGCGAGAGTGAGTAAAAGCTCTCTCTTCGTGTTCGGTGCAACAGCAATTGTATGGTGTTCGCCGTGCAAAATCTGAACATAACCACGACCTAACTGCTAGCTAAGATAAGTCATACTAAATCGTATTTGATGCAATACACACTGCACATTGAGAGTGTGTGAGTGTGGCAGATATCAGCTGATCAATTGACTTGCATAAATAACCGTTGGGAACGTAAGCATTGTGTCGTCTCCCTCCTTCATTTCCTTCATTTCAGTTGTATATTTCTCTCTCACGTACACAACAGATTCTATTGGCATATATTTCGCATACATATCTACATAAGTAATTTGTTTAGCTTACAATCAAGGTTCTCTCACCTTTAGACAACAATGGGGAAAGTAGCAACTTATAAGGTGCTGGATATATTGGTGTTCGCTGTTTGACGAACACATCATATCTTACTGTCGTGCTCGGTGTAGTGGTTACATTGGTGTTCATTACAGAGTTGCTTTTTGTCGAAATTCAGTATTTTTTGTAATACTATATTGTTCGCAGCGGCAACACTAAATGGTATACCAAAAAACTTTAAACGATCTTATTAATATGGAGCGTGAAATTAATAATATGATTGAAAAATTATGAAAATAATATGATTATTCTTCAATAGTTTTATGAATAATATATTAAATATTCACTTTTAAAAACTAAAAACATTCGCAACTTCGCTTTTCTGCATATGAAAATAATGATTTACAGGTTTGCATTTTTTTAAACTATTTTACATACATTTTTGTTCCTTTTTTTGTAGAATAACTCTTTACTAACTCGACGTGCTCGGTGTACATTTAACCCAGCATATCGTGTTCGGTGTGAGAGTGAGTAAAAGCTCTTTTTTCGTGTTCGGGCAACAACAATTGCATGGTGTTTGCCGAGCAAAATTTTAATATAACCACAGCCTAAGAGCAGTTTAGTTTATACTCTCGCATACTGGCATACTGAGAGCAACTGTTTACATACATATATAGGTATGTATACATATATATATTTATAATTTATACTCTCGAAAACAGAAATGACCCTGAAAAGTAACCTTTTTGTAAGACTGCAATTACAACTTGTTCTCCCCTCCATTCTCTGCACAAATCTGTTGGTATTGTTGAAAATTTATTGTGCAAAATTTATTGAGGGCAGGTCATAGTGGTGGTATTTAATTCTTGAATCAATTCTTGATTCTTGAATCTTTCCCACAGATTCTTATCTGTTATCAACACGAAGTGGACTACTTTTCAAAGATCCATCACTGAAATGCAGGTCCCAACAAATGAATAGATCTCTCTGTTCTGCTGCAAACCGCCTCTAGAGGACAGGCACTCCTTCTAAAGTAAGTAGATGTCATTGATGAAGGTAACACTGGCGTACCTACGGACGCTTGTTGACAATCTGTATTCCCAGCCAATCAAGGCGAATTTCAATGAGAATTTATTATTGAGGTTTAACTTTTAATTACCATTTTAATTGAGTTTATTGCAGCCATTTTCACTTAATTTCTTAAATATTGTTTAGACTTTTTCAATAAATATAGTATTTAAAAATTAATTTCAAAACTGAGTTTATTTCTCTCTTTTTAAACTTTTATTATTTTCGCTGTTTTTGCGCGCTGTTCTGTTGTCACTTGTTTATCGTATCGCAACTTGGTCACGTCTAACTTAAATTTCCAGCGTCTTTTAACTTTTTAATACCCTGCCGAACAAAATTCTTTAAAGCATAAAGTTTCGCCCATACGACAACGAAACAAATGTAGAAACGACAAGAATTAATCTCCCAAAAACGATGAAAACAAAAACAACAAAAGAAAGAAAACAAGAACAAAACAACAAAATAAAAAACAATCCACAACAACGACGTCATATGAAATACCCAGAACCAAGTTGCAAATCCGGTTGCCGGAGGAAAAAAAAAATTAATATTTTCGGTAAAAAAATAAACAATTCCAAAATTTCTTTAATAAACAAAACAACAAAATTTTACGTTTTTCCTTTTTTGGTAATCAATTTGTTTATAAACCAAAAATTATTGTTTCTTTTTTTTTTTTTTGATGGGTGGAAACCAATAATTTTGACTTTTGCACTGCCTAAAGTCAAATGCGAATCGCAACTGTGCTCAGTGTTGCACGTTTGAGTACGCATTTGTGTGCTGTACAGTGAACTCCGGTGCAGCTGGATGCCCGTCGTCCTTTGCCCCGCTGCTGTAAGCTAAAGCTCGGGCGCAGGCGTAACGCAACACAAGCGCTCGTAAACAAACTGAAAATTTTATTTGGAAACCTGCTCACAGAAGTTCAAATTCCACAATTCATTTATTTTAAAATGCAAATTAAAAACATTTTACTTGCTTTACTTTTAATGGCACAACAGCCCATGGAGGGCATAGGCCGAGCTTTTCGCATCCACTCATGTTGTGCGTGTTATATTTGTACATGAATGGAAGGGACCGAATCCGAACGGCAAAGTGGAAAGCTTTTCATAGGCAATTTTTTACTATTGTAGGTTTGCCATTGCCCGCCAAGAGGTGGTGCCGTGTAGAAAAATTATTTTTTCTTCTTCTTGATTTTGCCTGTGCCGAGATTCGAACCCCGGACACTCTGCACTACCACCACGCCACAGCGACCACATTTTACACTTTCAATTTATTTCGCAATTTCTTTTTTTTTCTTCTTATTATTTTTATTATAAATTCTGTTTTGTTTTTTATTTTCTTATTATTGCTATAAATATTTCATAAGTGATGTTGTTGTTGTTGTTATGCCCAATTACAAATCATTCATTGTTCCATTATTTCATTCATTGTTCCATTATTTCATTGTGCATTGTTATGGTAGTCAAAATTTTTGACACACATTCGGCGGGAGCCACTTTCATTTTCATCATTTTTTGCGAACGATGATTCAGTTTGCCGCACTCAATCAAATTATTAGTATTGAAATTGAGCTTCAAATTTATAAAAACTAGTTGCATTAATCAACTGGACAATCACTCACATTTGCTAAACAAAATGATAATTAGTAAAAAGGATTTCTTTATTGAAAATGTCTGAGAAAGGATTTACCTACAATTAACCAATAATATATGAAAGTATGACAGTGAATATATATGATATCGTTCGTTTGCTGCAAGACGGTCTATTCAGAATAGATCTAACCATTTATGTTAATCTTTAATTGTAATACCATTTTTCAATGCTGACATATTTGGTGTCGTGGGCATTTATGTAGTTTTGTCATCACTAACATATTTAGTTATGTCATCGCTAACATATTATGAGTGTTGAAGATACCGCTAGTTTCTAACTAAGCATGGTAATTGTCGCTATGATTACCGATGATCGGTCTTGGCCTCCTTCAAGGAGATTGGACTACTGAAATAAAATTGTGTAGTCATTTTCTTTGGCAGTTTACTCGACTACATTTTCGCATGTTTACATTTATTAAAAAATCTTAATAACTCAACACTGTCGTAACTCAAAAAATTCCGAGAAAAACGTATTTAAACCTTTCAATTTAACGACCCTATGCAATCGTATAAAGACTCGATTTGTACAATGAAACGTAAGCACCCTGTAACTAGGTGGGAAATTTGTACAGCTGTCTGCTGAAAGCGAACAGCTTAGAAAAAATGTAATGAAGCTAAATGAATTTCGATAAAATAGAAGCGGCGAACAGCGCAACACCTAAGGGGACTTTTCAGCTTTTCTGGCATGCCCAACTATGACGATCCAAACCCCAAAGGTGTCGGTATCTATCTGAGAAACCCCATACCGAACTCGCTCATAACTTGGAAATCCGTATCGGAAAGAATAATAACAGCTCGTCAAAAAAATCACCATAGTTCAATGGTACGCTGCAACAGAAGAAAGTGGGTTAATAGTTAAAGAAAATGATTACAGTCAGCTGGATTACACATTGATTGGAGTGCCTAGTATGATGTTATTGTGCTCATGGGTAATTTTAACGCACAATTAGCATCTGAAAACAACAATTTTTAATCCACCATCACGGGTATCACGCAATAGGCAACCGAGCTTCTTTTGGAACTTTGCAGTAATCATTATTTAAATATTGGTGGATCTGCATTTTCACAAAACTACATGGACCTTTCCAGCGGGGAATGCTGGAACACAGAGAGACCTTCTTACCATATCTACGTGTCCAGAAGGTATTTCAATATTGTGTGTGAGGTACGCAGCAAGCGTAGCATGGACATTGAAAGTAATCACCACTTAATAATTGCAGAGATGCGCTTCAGACTATATCCAAAAAAACGGGAACGCGACAAGCGAATAAAAAGATATGATTATGCCAAGTGCCAAGAATGAAGCGATTAGATTGGACGGTGCAACTAAAATAAATAACATTAAAAAACTTGAAACAATTGTGAGTACATCCGAGTTATGGGCAGACCTGAAAGATCAGATACAGAAAATTTATGATGTTGCTTTTGTTGCAGACAGAGTAGTAAGAAAGGAATGGCTTACACAAGATACATGGAACCTAATTGTAGAACGCAGGCAAGTGAAACTCAGGCTTGCAGGATGTTGAAGGCGACAAAGCAAAAATGAACTTAACACACGATATGCACACCCTACCTTAAGTTAATTAAAATGCAAGTTTCGAAAGACAAATAAAAGTTTTTCCTTGGTGGGCAAACCGCTGCTGACAAAGTTGATCTTAGAAATCTATACAAAATTATACGAAAGTTAAGTGGAGCCGGACAAGTTAAAACTTCAGCACTAGAAGATGAAAATTGTATACTCGAAAAGTCTAAAGAAAAACAACTAAGTATTTGGAAAGCGTACTTTGAAAAAAGTAAATGTCGGAATACTTGATGCTCGAACGCGCCGCTTTTAAAACAGATATATCTACTTAGATGCACCCTGCACCTCGGACTTAAATGTTGCAAGAAAGAGGCTGATGAACTGCAAAGCGAACGGTAGTAATGGCATTCCGGCCGAATTTATCAAGGTTGACACCTTAGTCATGCCATAATTACTTTTACCGATATTTGAACGAATTTGGTCCGACAAAACGTTGCCTGACGAATAGAAAGAATCAATCATCGTAAAAATGTCAAACAAAAGGTAATAAATTTATAACGTGCGTCAGTGGGACGCCCTACAGAAGTTTACTTCTTCAGAACGTTTGCGTTTTGGGTTTTCAGGTTAGGTTTAGGAATCTTGTATGGTACAAATCAAAGTCTAGGCGTGGCCGCAGGAATTTTTAACAAACATGTTTTTGATGTTGACTAGAAACTTGGTAAATATCGTCTATGTTTTGTTGTGCTGATGCCAGTTGTTTTCTTTCCACGGAAGAAAGATTTTCAGGCAAATTTTCAAGCAAATCTTCTGTCTTCTCTTTAGTTGAGTCATTTGAAGAAACAATGCAAAAGCCTTTGACTCGCAAAAAAGCGATTTTATATGGTGAGTGTGGACAAATAATGCGGAACAGAGGGCGCCCTGGGATGACCTGACGCCGTGATATCAGCAGTGAAACCTCCAAATCATTTAATGAATTAATATTCCTATTCTTATCTAGTCATAGACTCTTTTATATGCCGTTCGTATCAGGGAAGTATTTTATTTATTTGTTTTTATTTTTAACCGAAATTCTCAAACTCAACCTAAAAAATGAATTTTTCAGATTTGATGTTTCACTTTGATTGCTTCCAGCGGTTGTAGTACACATCACAGCTCATTATTATGAAAGTTTGGGGAGTTCACTATACGATATTATTAGGTGTAGCTCCAGACTACTGTTTCATTTCATTTCATTTATTTAGTCAAATTCTTTTCTTACTGACTAGAAATTATAAAAAGTGTTGTAAAAATAATTAATAATTAGATTATAAAGATTATAAATAAAACGATTCAATATAATGCTTGAAGTGATTCCTAATTATAGAGAAATCCCCATCGCATTGTTTTGAGACTTTGTTAAATTTAAGCAAGGCCCTTGTGATTGTCGCATTCATTAGATAGTTAGTTTTCAAAAAGGAATATGGACGCGCAGATGACGTGAAGGTACATTAAATCTAATCTTTTCAAGTAAAAATGGGGAATCAATACAACCCTAAATCAAGTCATACACAACCATGAGGGAATGTATGACTCTCCTGCTCTCAAGAGACTTCAAACAAATAAGTAAGCATCGGGCATTATACGAAGGAATGGGCTTAACAAAATGTAAAGGTTGGAGAGCAAAATCAACAAATTTCTTTTGAATTCTTTCAATACGTGCAGAGTGTGTATTGTAGAAAGGATTCCAAATGAAAGAGGCATATTCAAGTTTCGAACGCACAAGTTTTGTAAACAAGAATTTACGCGAATACGGGTCTTTGAAATCCCTGCCATAACGACGAATAAAGGCAAGGAGCGAATAGGCTTTAGGTACAAGGTAGTTTACATGGTTAAGAGGGTTAATTACTATCAATGATTATGTGTATTTAAAGAACATGTCAGTAATAATAATTTAATTCTCAGGTAACTAACTAGAATGGAAAACTCAGATTTTGGTCGCCCTCACATTTAAAATTCGGGCCTTCCCCATTTCACAATACATTCCTTTGCCGTATAACGATGGATTCAATAGACCCTTCACCCACATGCTTTATTGATGTACCATAAATAAGAGAAATAATTATAAATTTATAATTTCTCCTTCTTTGATGACACAATAGCCAACCTATTCGCATTGTATACGAATGTAAGATGTGTCACAAATGTATCACATATACAGTGATGGAAAAAATAATAGAAACGACCTATTTTTCCTTTAATAATCAAATTTTCTTTTGTAAAATGGATTTTCTTTTCAATGATATAATTTTTATTTATTACTTATTCCATTATATTTCAAAATAAGAAGGTATTTCTGAAATGCATCGATCGTTTCTCGACAGAATCGAACCATGGCATTCAATGATATAGCGATATCTTTCAAATTGTGAAAACAAATGACTTGCTGTTTTGCACGGATGAAGAACTGAATATCAATGCAAAAAAGTTAGTGTCGCACTGCGATGAAGTAGAAGAAGAAAACTTGAAGTAAAAGTAAGTACAAAGACTTCGTAGGCAAATCAAGGCAGAAAACATTGAATTTAAAGTCGCAAGTAAATGGACTACGCTTGATATTCTAACTTTTATTGTAGAATGGGACTTTATAGAGTCTGTTTCAAACGAACTAGCTTTTAGCTCTTCAATTGTTCTTAACTTTTTCAAAGTTAAATCTAATTAAATCATATTTACGCTCAACTTTGTGTCAATCTAGAATATGCGACCTAGACATTTTATCAATAGAAAACGAATTTTCTAGCTAATTAGATTTCGGCAATGTTATTTCAGAATTTGCTGAGAATTTTTAAAATATTGTTTTGAAGCTTCTTATATCGCAATGTAAATTTGGTACTTTAAATATGTACTCACATACATACTTACATCAATTTCCTACAACAGCAATTAAACAGTCATTTAAAAAAAAAGTTGTATGTAAACAAATATCTTCCAAGATCTTTAAGAACATGCTGTAAATAAACATTTCCCTTATTGGTCTCATAAGTACTCGTAGAGGATTTAACTATTTTGTGACTTAAATTAAGTACGTATTAATTTAAGTTCACTCATCTTTATGAATTCCTGTATTACCTACTTACTTTTAAATAAAAAATAATCGTACATGCCTACTTACATTACTTTTAATGGCGCAACAGCCCATGGAGGGCCTAGGCCGAGCTTTTTCGCATACATGCCTACACTTAGTATAATTATTTCAAAAGAAGAGTGGGAGTAGCATTTTAGGGTGCCACCATTTAGGGCCGCCCCGGGTGTCAACCGACCTGGCTACGCCACTGAAGGGACCTACAGTTTTATGCCGAATCCGAACGTGGAAGTGAAAAGCTTTTCATAGGCAATTTTTACCCTTGTAGGTTTGCTATTACCTGTCAAGAGGAGGTGCTGTAAAGAACAATTTGTTTTTCTACCTTTTTGATTTTGCCTGTGCCGAGATTGACTTTAATAATTAATTAACAATATTACCCGCAGAACTATTAAAAGTCATCGTGCCTTCCCTTTTCATACATGTACATAAGTAATAAAAATATATTTTATTCCAAAACAAAAGAGAATAATTTATGAACAAAAATCAAAAACAAAAGTATATTGAATTATTCACTTTTTGATTTAACAACTTTGATTTAACTCCTCTTCATGTAATGAGGAGAACTGTTCACGTATTGATGCAGAAATTAATTTCATCTCTTTTGATTTTGTATTTGTAATTTAAAATCAATAAAAAGTTTATATTCATTTTGTATTAACGAATAGCAACAACAACAAAATCATAAAAAACCAAAACAAATGAAAAGTGAATAATTTGATTAATATTTTGTAATTGGGTTTTCCTTTTCGGTAAGTATGAAATAAAATATTCCCAGTTAAAAGGATATAAGGTCAACGAATGTAAATAAGTAATAAATCAGAGCTAAACTTATTCAGTTCAGAAGGCATTAGGGTAGATATTAATTTAGTTATATGTACATAAATATTTTAATATTTAATATTTAACCAGAAGAGATTTACAATTCAACCGGGTTTGGTGGTATAAAATCTTTGAAGAGGGTTGAAATAACTCCGCGATAACTATGCGATGGATAAATTTGTGGTTAGGTAGAAACGAGAAAACGCTAAGAGCATAGACGATACTGTTCGACAGCAAAGTTTAGTCACAAGAGCGTTTCTATTGAGAAGTTTGAAAATCTGGATTTCAATTTGTTACTTAATCAATTTACAATATAACAAAATGCAGGTTTTGCTCTAAGCAAATACTTAATTACAATACAAAAAATGTATAAAATAAAAAGTGTGGTGCATTGGTCGATGGTTGCTATTGTTTTTCTTGTTTTTGGATGAGCGCGAACTGCCGGCATAGAGCCATTCATGAATGGATTTGATGTGTAAACTTCAGTGCTCAGTTGTTTGCATAATAGAATATTAATAGGTAGCCGCATCCGAGAGGCAATCCAAACTTAACTGTCAAATTTTAAAGACAGAGCGCTGAGCGTAGTAATCGATCAGCTGACAATTGCCAAACTTGACAAATAATTTTTATTTATTTTCAGTAGTGTTGGAAGCAATTATGAAAGATGGCAACTGTGCTCCAAAAGACCAGCCGCTTAAGGAATTTAGCTGTAAATCGTCGAAGCTGCAGCTATCGGAGATATTTCTGAAGCATTAATTTGGGAATAGTCTCAATTGTATCCAAAATTGCACTATTTAGTGAAGGTAGCCATCCGCTCGATGTTACTTTATTAAGTGTTATTGAAAGGAAATACCTCCAGAATTGCTGGAAATGGAGTGAAAGTTGATGTTGAGGATCACAGTGGAAAATTTTAAGTTCTGAGCACACATTGGGAATGTCAAAGGAATTCCTAAACAAACAAATTTTATATTTTGCCATGTGCAAAAGACGTTAAGGCACCGCGCCTGGCTGCAACCAAATAGGTATTATGAAGTCATTAAAGGAAGCATTATCTTCACAAAGTACCAAAGTCTTTTTAACGACCATACTTCACTCCAGCGCTGTCATTCCGTTCATTTTTGTAAAATAAAAACAACGTATTTAAAATGCTTATGATTTTGCATCATAAATATGTTTTTTGAATTATTTGTTTACATTCCCTTGTCAAAAATATCTGATTTTTGATTTGACAGTAGAGGCGTGACTGAAAAAGAGAGCATCATGTCAAATGGGGCTACTTGGTTTTTCTACCATGATTATTTGTTGCAGAGAAATAATGTCCGCATGGATAAAAAAGGAGAGAGAATGAACGCTCACGTTGATGTCTCACCTATTCACTCTAGCCTGCCAATTTTCTGGAGCTCTCATGTATAAATGATTACAAATAAAAATAAAAGCAAATAATTGAATAGTTGGGGGGCCTGCTGCGTAGGACACAAGGTAAAGTTCGTGACAGTCGCAGGTGCGTCCATGTTCGATCCTTGCGCTTCTACGTTTCAAGTCGACACACAGCCTCCTCGTGGCGTCCCCTGGATAGCGATCTGAAAACCGTCAGTGACTTAACTAATCTGTGCGGCGGGCTTCCCCATGACCTTGAATGAATGGTTGTGCGTCGGGCACTTGGAACCCACCACGTTAAAATACCCACCAATGAATCCTCCAAATAAGCCTCGGATATTTAACCCCCATAATGTTGACGACTGCCGCAAACGCCCAAAGGACAACCTCTATCCAGCTGGTGGATGTCCTTCAACAATATAGAGCTGCATGCAACAACAATTTCATGGTGTTCGCAGATCAAAATCTGAACTTTATGAAAAGATTTTCACTACGCCGTTCGGTTTCGGTACGGTAGAACCGTAGGTCCCTTCCATTCATGTAAAAATATAATACGAAAAGCGAAAAGCTCAGCCTAGGCCCTCCTGTTGAGCTGTTGTGCCATTGACAGAAGCAGAAAAAGAAATTAAATGTCATAGCTTATGTCATATATTATTTAGTCGAAATAATTTCTGAGAGAGAGAAAGTATCAGAAAATCCGAAAGCATCCGTAAAGTAGAAATAATAAAATATATGAAATATAAAAACAAAATTTATGGGACAATTGAATTTACAATTTTGAGATTTAAATTGGTAAATTCCAATATTTAATAAATACTAACAACAACAAAAAAAAACAGCAGCAATTACCATTCAAATACAAACACATACCTAACGTGTGACCAGACATGAAACCAGAACTTGTGATTTTATGGATTTTCCTTATTCAGCTATAATAAATTACATACAGGGTAAAGCAGGTATTTGCGGGAATTCACATATGTACATATGTATGTGTTTGCCACTTCTTAGCAACACATTTTGATCTTATTTTTCCTTTTCAGATCACCGCTATACATGCGATTCACAGAGTTCTTTAAGTTACCCAATTTGTGAATGTCGCCCGATCGTTTTTTCACAAAAGTTCGTCGAGAGTTAGAAGCATCTGATGACAATGTGGAAAGAGTTGCCCATCGCAAAAAACATAAGGTACGTTCAAACAGTCATTCGAATCCTTCAGATGGTCGTCCCCATGTTATGCATATGAGCAATGAAGGACACGTCATGCCACCACACTTCTTTCCTCAAAGACTTCGAATGAATGCTGTTGCCTACATTGGGGTCTCGGAAACAGTTGTGAAACCCTGGATAGATTTCGTGCGTGGTGAGAAGCTATACGTATTCCAACAGAATTATACTCCTTCTCATAACCTAAGAGCTTGATACCCTGAGAGAAACTTATACCAGAGTACTTAATGACGGATATGGGCAATAATCATTTGGTTCGGGCATGCAAACGTTTCCGGCAGAGAATTAAAGCTGTTATTGCCGCTAGAGTCGATTCTATCGAATAATTGTATAGCCTATGTATCACTCATTAAAATACAATGCAAAAGTATACAAGTTTTAGTTTACATGGCGCACCCTGTACTTGATTTTGATTGTAAAACACAAGCTCACATTCACTTTTTTCTGCAACTTTTTGCTTTTGTGATTTAAAAAACAAACAAAAAAATTTTTTTTTGTTTTTTTTCGGTTCAAAGTAAAAATGTTTCTGGCATTTCTCATTTTTCGTGAATTATTACGAACTTCTTCTTTGCAGAAATTCTTCATTTGTTGCAGTTGCTGTTGATACATGGTTCATTCATTCAGTTGCCATTGTTGTAATTTGTTTTTGTCTTTTGATATGGTAGTACCTAAAACAAACAAAAAATTACAAATACTTTGTGAAACATACGTGAGATCAAAGACATTTTTCCTGCGCCCTGCTCGCTCATACGAGCGCTGCTGCTTGCGTTGTTGCAGGAAGAGGGGTGTGAAAAATTAAAAAAATTTCATCTTCTACCTACACGTCAAAAAGTAAAAAAATGTGGCAATAAGGAATTTTTCCAAACATTTGCTCGCAAAGCTGTAAACAGAAATAAAAATTATAGAATTTATGTTTTGTCGCTGCCTTCAAGCACAATGCGCTCGCTGCATAAGAATTCCGAGTTCTTGCTTTTATATTTTATGTTTCCACTTAGATATAAAAATAAAAATTTAAAAGCTTCAAAAAATTACAGCCAGGTAAATTAAAAAAAAATAAACTTCAAAATACTTTCCTCATTTATGCCGAAAACGATAAAAAAGGAATTTCATTCATTCTATGAATATTTCAATATACAAGCACTAACATTTCAATAAAACCAACTGTTACCACCCCACACTTATGCATACCGCCTGCATCGCACTCACACATAAGCTATATGCCACCATATTTTACCACACATTTGCTTGCACGAATATATCAAGTTGTAATTTTTCGTACTATGTACTACTGGATTACGGTATACCTACTTTTCTTTCCCATACGAGAGTAATCCCATGCGATTCAAATACTCTCTCTATCTCCATTTTTATTTGGAAATGGCTTTGGCAAAGCAACTCTTTCTTTCTTTTCTCAGTTTTGCCCCTCTCCCTCTCATGCCGTGCAAATGCCCGTAGGTCTCCCACCAATCGATTATACCGCATAATACGAGCACGTTTGTGGTGAGAAAAGATCAAAAATAAAATGCAAATTCATGCCACAAAATGTTGCACGTAGTACATGACATTGGATTTCTTCGATTCGTTTCGATTCGACCACTTTTCTTTTGTCACCCTTGTATGTGCTGTGTGTCGCCCTTTTTCTATGCTTGCATGCGGAACATTCTTAGCAAAATAGTTTAGCATTCATTCATAGTCTATCAATTTTATGTGGTTAAGTAAATATCTCTAATTTATTGAATAGTTAACTATTTTAACAACTAAATTTATAAATAAGTATATAGAAAAACTCCCACAAAAAGCACCTACTTAAAGGTTTTCACAAACATTGTACCATAAATAATTTAAAAAGGTTATTCCTTTTGAGTTTCTTAGTAAAAACAGTCTTAAAGAACGGAGGGCTTGGTTTGTTGGTTTGTTAAAGAACGGAGGCTTGGATGGAGGACGAAAGCTAAGGTGAGTGACCACTTCACAAAATAAATGGTTGCGCTCCCCACCTTCAGTTGACACAAATCTTCATCGCAGAGTCCTACAGATCTGATACGATAATAACCGATTTTATTAAAGCTTTTATTAAAGAGGGACCTGGGGGCGTAGAGCACTAGGTAATGTTCGTGATAGTCGCACAATAACGGTGAGTGCATGTTCAACCCTTGCGGTTCTCCGTCTAAAGTCGGCACACAGCTTCCTCGTGGCGTCCCCTGGATAGTGATTTGACACCCGTCAGTGAGCTAACTAATGTGTGCGGCAGACTTCTCCGTGGCTTTGAATGAACGGTTGTACGCCGAGATTGAAAAAATATTATAAATTAAAAAATATCCCCAGTGAAGCCTAACATAAGGCTCAGATAAACCCCGTAAACACCCAAAGGACAATGATTTACAAATATGCTCCTGGAATGTGCAAACCCTATACAGGGAAGTGCCTCTATGCAGTTGGTAGATGTTCTCGAAAGATATGAAGCTGACGTCACCGCTTTGCAGTAAATGCAATGGACAGAGCAGGATTGCTCCAAATCTTTCTGATTCGAGACACGAATTTGGTGTTGGAATTGTGATTGCGAAGAGACTGCGTTACCTAGTCTCTAGGTTCACGGTCGTGAAGGAGCGTATAGCCACTATCCTCATCAAGGAAAAATCCTTCAACATCAGCCTTTCATCATCGTGTTAGGCGACTTTAATGGTAAGGTGGGCAAGGAGAGTCTCTTTGGGCCGACGATCTTGGGTCCACGACGAAGCCGCAGGCAATGGTATGAAACTGATTGAAACAGACAGTTAGTAGCACGAGATTTCAACATAAAGATCCATCCAATCCATCGATAAGGCAACTTTGCGGTCCCCTGATCAAAACACACGAAACCAGATTGATAACGTTGTGATCGACAGAAGGTACACTTCCAGTGTACTAGACGTGCTCACAATACGTGGTGCACACATTGACTCAGATCACTACTTGGTAGCAACTAAGGTATACCTACACACGTGTATGTGTGGCAAATCGTGTACGGATAGGTACAAAGAGAAAACTGGATGTCGAAAAGCTGCAATCACAACAGACAGCCGAATCAACTCGCACTTATCATATCGCAAAACACACAACTTGATGATATATGCGCACAGTGGAGGCGCATTTCCCGCTCTATGCGAACGGCTGCTTACAGAGCTACCCTGCAGTCAGTTGCAACGCGAGCTGCTAAGGAGCGCGATACAGAGAGTTGAGGAGGGAGGAGAAACTCTTTTTTTTCAGGTGCAAGAAAAGAGATGCAGAAAGACGCGAGTTCAATGATATCGAAATGTTGCGAGACAAGAACGAAGGTCCGAAAATGCTTTGAAGGAATCAGATGCCTGACTGATGGTTTGAAGAGCGAGATTTCTTCCTGCAAGGATGAAGACGGAAATCTGTTGATAAATGTCCAGGGCATAATCAGATTATGGAGGGAGCAATTTTCACTGCCGCTTAATCGCGATGACGGCAATAATCCCGCCACTGCGGAATCTACTCGGGAAACCCAAATCACTGACGGCGTTGAAGTACCGCCACCCAACTGTGAGGAGTTCTTAACAGACATTGCTCGGCTGAAAAACAATAAGGCTGCAGGTGCAGATGACCTGCCTGCTGAGTTGTTTAAGACTAAGACTTCTTTAAGGCGAAGAGCTCAAAAACGCATGCATGAGCTTCTATGTACCCATAGAATATGGTCGTATGAAAGCATGCCAAGTGATTGGAACCTACTCTGTCCAATCCATAGAAAGGTTATTCCAACTACCGTGGAATAAGCCTTCTTAATATTGCATATAAGGTTCTATCGAACGTACTGTGCGAAAGTCTGAAGCCCATCGTCAACAAACTGATTAGATCTTATCAGTGTGTTGACTTCAGGTCTTCAGTTGAAGCATTTTTCAATCTAGAGTCGAGTGCGTCTATTGATGAACGAGGATAAAATGAAATAAACTGTGTCAACAAACAAAGAGTCACGGTGCCTTGGGCAAAATATCAGTGTTTACAATTATACTTTTAAAGTGGTCAAGGATTTCAATTACCTAGGATCTAGCATTAGCACCAACAATAATGTCAGCCTTGAGATCAAACGGAGATTAACTCTTACTAACAGGTGTTTCTACGGGCCCAGTGGGCAATTGAGAAGCAGAGCGCTCTCTCGACGAAAATAACGTTCTGTAAATCCCTCATCTTTCCCGTCCTGAAACATGAGCATTGACCACCAATGATAAGAGGCTGTTACGAGCGTTCAAGAAGAAAATACTCCATAAGATCTACGGTCCAATATACGTAGACGACGTGTATTGAAAAAGATGGAACAATGAACTGTACGCCGACACTGACATTGTCAAGCACATAAAAATCCAGCAGCTTCGCTGGCTGGGTCATGTTGAGCGAATGGAAGAAAGCGCTACGGCTAGAAGAGTGCTAAATTCGAGCCACAATGGAGGAATACTCAGAAGGGGACGTTCTAATCTTGAAAAGGCCAGGTACAGGGCAACCTGACTGCATTGGCCTTATCAACTGGCGCCAGAGCTCGCACTGCAAATGCGACTGGCCAAGGTTTACAGAGGCGGCCAAGACCGATCATCCGTTTTTTTTGCTAGCTAAATATGTTAAAGCTTGAAACTTTCCACATAAAAATGTATCAACTGAAACCACAAGTCAATTCTCTAATAAAATACATTATATTAAAAGTCTCCCCAAACGTTATGAAGTCAATGTTTTGAGAATATGTCTCCTGCATTACTGAACTAATTTCCACACAGAAAAGATGTGTCCACCTCGATAGAAATCGATTTTGATAACTGCCATCAAAAACAACTAGCATTCGCAATAAAACGGGTCAGTTCCCATACAAAAAAAAATTTGAAAAAACTCCTCCTATTTAAAAGTATATATGTAGAGTACCGCAAAAAAATGTTTTTCTTGGACCACGCTAAAAACCACCAAGTATAACATTGGTCTTTGATGTCCAATTTTCATAACAGATATATTGTTGTAATGGACTCAACAATTACTACATTTCTTTCTCCGAGTTCAAATTTCACTAGTGAAGTCTGTTACTCAATATTCTCCCCCCCAACTAACGCTTTCAATTGGATAAAACAGCACATTCTCGTACTTTTACAGTGCGCACAACCAAAAAAAATGTGTAAGAAGAACCAACAAAATCAACTCGCTATCGTTCTCAGGAATTAAAAATTTCACGCACTTTTTTGTTGCGAATTCACTACCTCTTCTTCCTCCTCTGGTTGCTTGTGAAATTAGAAATGCCATATATTTAAATTGGCGACAGCCACAATTGTGGTCGGTGGTCGTGTCGTCGCCAAAATAATCGTCTCCTAAGAACGTCTGTTTATATAATTTGACATATGGTAGTCGTGTAGCTGCCGTCATCAATGTGTGGCGAGCGTAAGAACTAGTATTTTATGAGTCTTATTTTCGAAAGAGCAGATGTCATATTAAAACACTCACATACGAGTTCAAAATTGGCGGTGCTCAGAAAAAACGATTTCTTTAAGGGTCCGAATTATGAGTGATCGATCTTTGGTTTGCTGGGATACTACTTTTTTTTTCTGTACTACTCTTTTTTCAATTCAATTTATTCGACAAAATGGGATTATATTAAAATATAAATAAATAATATCCTTGCCAGTACTTGGAAACAGAATAATCTTTGAAGCCTAAAATTATTACTCTTACTTATTCTATAAGTAAACATAATATAATTAAATGCTTTGTTGTGCAAAACAAGTCTCCTACAATTTGTGTACGTATTTATATCGAATTTTTTTTTATTTTATTCCTAATTAATCGAAATCCAGGTTAGTAACACTTTCCGCTGGGAAAATCCAAAATTTCACTTTTATGCGATTTTTTAATGGTTATTGATGTGAGTTTTTTGTTTGTAGTTATTTTTAATTTTGAATATTAAATTAGCAATAATTATTTTAAATTTAATTAGCAAATAAATTATTGAAACTTTTTAAACGATTTTTTTAATCATTACTTTACTTACTTAGCTGGCGCTACAACCGATGATCGGTCTTGGCCGCCTCCACAAAGCTTCGCCAGTCACTTCTGCTATGCGCGCGCTGGCGCCAGTTGATAAGGCCAAGTGCAGTCAGGTTGCCCTGCACCTGGTCTTTCCAACGGAGATTAGGACGTCCCCTTCTGCGTGATCCTCCACCGTGGTTCGAATAAAACACCTTTCTAGCCGGAGCGCTTTCTTCCATTCGCTCAACATGACCCAGCCAGCGAAGCCGCTGGAGTTTTATACGCTTGACTATGTCAGTGTCGGCGTACAGCTCATACAGCTCATCGTTCCATCTTATTCGATACACGTCGTCCACGCATACTGGACCGTAGATCTTACGGAGTATCTTCCTCTCGAACGCTCCTAACAGTCTCTCATCATTGATGGTCAATGTCCACGTCTCTGCGCCATACATTAGGACGGGAAGGATGAGGGACTTATAGAGCGTTATTTTCGTCGGTCGAGAGAGGGCTCTACTTCTCAATTGCCTACTGAGCCCGTAGTAACACCTGTTGGCAAGAGTTAGTCTCCGCTTGATCTCAAGGCTGACATTATTGTTGGTGTTTATGCTGGATCCTAGATATACGAAATCCTCGACGACTTCAAAAGTGTAGTTGTCAACAGTGACATTTTGACCAAGACGCCGTGACTCTTTGTTTGTTGACACAAGGTATTTCGTTTTGTTCTCGTTCACCACTAGACCCACACGACGAGACTCCCTTTCCAGGTTGGAGAATGCTGCACTGACTGCTCGAGCGTTTTTACCAATGATGTCAATATCATCAGCGTATGCTAGCAGCATGACACTCTTGTAGAAGATAGTGCCAGAGATGTCGATGTTCGCAGCTCGAATTATTTTCTCCAGCATTAGGTTAAAGAAGTCGCACGATAGGGAGTCACCTTGTCTGAAACCTCTTTTGGTATCAAATGGTGCGGAGAGGTCTGTCCCAATTTTCACTGCGCTGGTGGTGTTGGTCATTCGGTCAGTGTCATTTTGCAAAGACGAATGAGCTTTGCAGGGATACCAAAATCAGACATTGCGGCGTACAAGTGATCCCTAATCGTGCTGTCGAAGGCAGTAATCATTACAATGATTTAAATTCAATAGCGGTACTCACGATTTGGAGTATTTTTGCTGCAGATTGTGAACACTTTTATTGTAAATTTTTCTATTTGTGATATTAGTTGTATTATGTAGCAGAAGCAGAACATAAGAAACTTACTATGCAGCCAGAATCATCTTCCATGGTACACAAAATATTTATTATTCATTCAAATTTATTGTATCGCCTTCAAAGTAGGCTCCGTCCTAAGAAATACACTTATTCCAACGAATAATATAATCTTCAAATTATCTTCCAAATGCATTTTTCGGAAACGACTTCAGTTCTCGCCGCGAATTCTCTTTTATGTCTTCTATCGACTGAAAACGGGTACCTCGAAGTGGTAATTTGAGTTTTGGAAAGAGAAAGAAGTCAGCCGGAGCCATATCAGGTGAATTCGGTGACTGTTCCATGGTATTTGTTAAGTTTTTGGCCAGAAATTCGTTCACAATGATAGCCTTGTGAGAAGGTGCGTTATCAAGGTGAAAAATTCATGAGTTTCCCTTGGCATTTTTCTACGAATTTGCTATCTCAAACTTAAATGACGATTTTCCGTCACCATTTCCTTCACTTTATTGATGTTAACTTCAGTTGAAGACGCTGATCGCCGACCAGAGTGAGGCAAATCTTCCAATAGAACTCGTCTGCTCGTGTTTTTGATTAAGTCGATTATGTAACATTTTCAGCGATTCATCGTACGAAATTCCGTTTGGAATACAAAATTTGAGACAAATTCTTTGTTCGATATTTTTATTTATTGTGAAAATTGCAAAACTCACTTGAGATGAAATGACAAAATCAAGCACTGTCAACAAACTAAATGGCAGATCGCGCTCAACGCTTCACGTCAGGATAGAGGACAGAGGTGTCAACTTTACAATGCCTTTAAACGGTACTTTTTTGAAAAATTATATATATATGGTAGTTGCAATAAATTTGAAGTGCTGCCATAGCAAAAAACTAAAAACCCACACAATTTTAATAAATATTTTTGATTGTATCTAAGATTGTATCGTGATTTGATTGTATCGCGATCGTGATTACCGCTAATAGTTTATTATCTGGTTATAATTATCAACTATTTTCTGGCCAAAGATACGTGAAAAAATAGGTCAAGTCTATATGGTTTTAAATGAAGATTGCATGAATATAAAACATTACACTGTTCAAAATATTCAAAATCTATGAGAAATTAAATTATATATCAGCATTACATTTTCGTGGCAACTGATTGGAAAATAAACAAATACTATACAAAAGTTACAGTGGATTCTCGCTGTTGTATATTTGAGATTTATAATATTTGAGAATCGCATATCAAATTTACTTAGTATAAATATCAAAGTTATCAAAAATACAGAATACAAGCCCATTTAATCGTGATCGTGATTACCGCTAATAGTTTATTATCTGGTTATAATTATTCAATTGATTCTTCAACATTACGAAAAAGCTTCAATTAAAAACTGGTTAACAATTTCTTTTTTACATTTTAGCAACAAATTTTATATGCATTCTGAGTATTTAGTGAAATTCTAAAATACAAGAAAATTGTGTTGTTGTTTAATCGTCAGCTCTGTTGTGTGATTCATAGAAATGATATGAAACAGGGCTAAGACATTC
>OY282450.1:48306544-48356544 GCA_958295655.1 Palloptera scutellata
CCAAAACTGGTAACTTTTTTTTTTCAATGCCTTTTGTACATTGGCACATGTTATTACCATTTCCTACATTCTGTGGGCTTAATTAGCTTTAACGAGGGTACATCAATAAGTACCCGTATTAGGAATGATGAGGCAAGTTTTCCACAAATTTTTTTTTTTCTCAACGTAGTCTCCTTTTGGTACAAAACACTTTTCCCAACGTTTCTGTCACTTCTTTAACCCCTTCCAAAAAATACGATTTGTCAAACTCTTCAAAATACGCTTCTGTCTCGACGATAACCCCCCCGTTTGACCTGAATTTTTTTTCCCCCCGAGCCACGTTTTCATGTTGGGGAACAGAAAGAAGTCGCAGGGAGTCAAGTGGGGCGAGTACGATGGGTGGGGCAGCAATTCGCAGTTCAATTCATGCAATTTGGCCGCGACAATTCCGTTTCCGCTTATTGTCCACCGTAAGCAATCGCTGCACCCATCGGGCCGACACCTTTCTCATGCTTAATCTATCATGTGAAATATTAATTACCGTTCTGTACGACACTCCTACGTCCTCTGCTACTTCGCGTACTTTCGTTCGGCGATCAGCGAGAATCATGTCGCGGACCTTTTCAACGATTTCCTCGGTAACCACGTCTGCCGAGCGGCCTGGGTGCTCCTCATCAAAAAAGATATACGACCACGTTTAAATTCGTTGAACCAATATCTAACGGTGAAGAGTCTTAGATGGTGAAGGGTCCCCATAGACAGCATCCAACTTCGCTTTTATTCCTTCGTATGTTTTTCCATCCAAAAACAAAAAGCGAATTGCGGATCGATATTGTTCTTTTTCCATTTTATCGCGAAACACGAAACTCGTGTGATACAGTTTGAAATTTAGTGTGGTATCGTGTGACAGATGGCAGTACACGACGGTAATGCCAACTTCCCTCAGCAACGCCACCTGTCTTCACACACGGGTACTTATACTAAGAAATGCGTCACTGGAAGTGTTCTAAATGTGCAATGTGAAAAAAATAACAACTCTGAAATATGTTAATGAAAGAGACGCAAGATTCCTTAGTAATATAGATACTATATCAAAGTTTGATGCGCCATTGTTTTCGCAGGAAATTACAGCATTTCCTGTGTATTTAATACAGTTTTTAAGATCTCAAAAAGTTATAAATTTTTATATTTATTGTTTTGTTTATGTTATCTTCTTCTTATTTTCTTTCATATAATCAGCTGACAAATAGTCTTTAATTACTTTACTTTTAATGGCACAATGGAGGGCCGAGGCCGAGCTTTTCGCATCCACTCATGTTGTGCGTGTTATCTTTGTACATGAATGGAAGGGACTTACAAGTTTTAATGCCGAATCCGAACGGCGAAGTGAAAAGCTTTTAATAGGTAATTTTTACTCTTGTAGGTTTGCTATTGCCTGCCAAGACGTGGTGCCGTGTAAAATGATTATTTCTTCTACTTAATTTTTTTTTTGATTTTGCCTGTGCCGAGATTTGAACCCCGGACACTCTGCGTAGCAGTCCAACACACTACCACTATGCCACAGCGACTGCAAAACTTTCTTATACATATTTATATGATTAAAAATATCTAAATGCTAATATATCAAAAATGTAAAACCTGATAGAAAAGCATTGCAGATTCGTAAGTAGTGCCTAAAATTACCGTAAAAACATGGTCTAGTTGTTCGGGTCCAAAACTGTGTAAACCTGTGCTAATGGTCCATCTAATGATTTGAGAAAAGATTGGCGTGTGTAAAATGAATTGTTTAGAATAATTTAAATAATTCAAAACAAACTTAATACATTGTTAAATTGTAAATAATTTATTTGTGAAGTTTACTTCTTTAGAATCGTTTTTTTATATTTACGCCGGGAGTAAAAGATGATGGTCCCAGCGAAAACTGTCACGGAAATGATGGGCTGCCCATTAGTTTCTCGGCCAATTTTAAATTTCAAACATAAGTTTGACATTTCAAACAGAAACATTTAGAAATTCTGCGAGTTCTTAGACCGGTAAATGGCAAATTTTCCATCTGTTGAGATCATCCAACATGAATATTTTGTTGATGATCATTATTGTAATGATGATAATTGTGATCATGGTGGTAAGATTATACTTATAATGGTGCAGCAAATAAATTCGCATGCTTTGTGTAAGATGCTTTTGATGGGGATGATGATTTTGCAGAGGGCGTTACATGCATTGGAAATGCAAACGATCAAAATAAAGTTAATCCAGACGAAGCACACCTAGGATCAGAGAATCATCAAACTGAGCTGTACAAGTCTTATCGTTTTGCATCAGTCAGCACATAAACATTTTCAAAATATGTTCGTTGAAACAAACTTTGGGGCATTTCACTGACGCACTTTTTGACGCAATTTTTTTTGATTCTCTTTTTAATTATTTTTATTATTGAAGCATTCATTATATAAATATTTATGCACACATATTTTTTACATATTTTTACAATTAATAAACGATAATTGTAATTAAAAATGCTACAAAAAACTCAAATAATTTAAACAGAAAGTGAATACAAAAAAATATGAAAGGAAATTAACTGAAGTAGCTTTGCATTCAAACTGAAAACAACTCAAAATTATTTAGCACACATGCACATACACACACACACCCCGTAATAATATATTTTAATTCAGTTTTTTGCTTTATTTTTTTTTTTTATTTGAATCATGTTTTTTGTTTTGTTTTTAGTAAATAAATTAAAATGCTGCATTCGAGTGTGCTCGTATCCCACCGACACCGTACAGGGAATAACTATCTACCATATAATAACGTGTGACATATGCAAATTGTAATCAATGTAATAACAATTACAAATAAACATTCGATTCTCTTTTTTTTATTTATATATCTAGGCATTCTTTCAAATATAAATTTATTATTCACTTTTGTTGGTACTCAATTTTTTTTTACAGATTTACGAAAAAATTTGTATGACAAACAAATTTTGATATCACTTTAAGTTTTTTGTTTAATTAATTAATAAATGGGAAAGCCGGAAGGCCGAAGCTTTTCACTTCGCCGTTCTGACTGGACATAACAGGTGCTTTCCAAATATAACACGCACAACATGAGTGGATGCGAAAAGCTAGGTCCAGGCCCTCCATGGGCTGTTGAGCTATTAAAAGAAGAAGAAATCACGAACTTCAGCCTACAAATTAATTTTGACATGTTTAGACCTGACCTTTAACTTTTTTTTTTTTTATATATAATCAACTAACCCTATAAATGCAGAGCATTGTGTTGATTGGAAGGAAGATTGATAGGTGGTAGGAAAAAGGAGGGAGAAGTTAAATGCGTCTAATAGAACAAACATGTATTCGTATTTCAACTTGCTCTGGACCAAATTCAGGACAAGCCTCATTGTAAAAGCTTGAATTTGTAATGAATTCTATATAGTTGCGGTAACACAATGAGCCTGCAAGTCTATGTTAAGCATTTTTTAATGCTCAAAACCAAACTAAACTAAAAATTTAACAAATATTTCTAAACTAAAAATAAGAAAAAAACTAATGAGAATAAATAAACATATTCCATAGAGGGTGATGGTCCAGAAAAACCAGTAACATAACAAAAATCAACTATTTCAAAAAAAGAAAAATTCTGGGTAAAAAAAATAATTAAAATAAAACATAAGTTGTCTTGATAAGTTTTCGTTAGCTGAGATAGTTTAAGTTACATAAGACTTACAGAACAATTGAGAATCAATTATATTTCCAATACTATCTAATGTTTTATACAATAGTTTCGCCCAAAGAAAAAGGAAATGCTCCAGAAAAGTTTTTACTTTACAAATGCCTGTAAAATTCAAATATAAATCGCTGAGCACTAGATAGTTTTGACTTTCAGTAACCACAAGTGATTTTCTATGGGGAATGCTTTCTTCAAAGGGTTTCGCCCAAATAAATTTTATTTTTAACTCATTAACACGATTCCAAGAAAAATAAAATGCTCCAGAAAAGGTTTTACTTTACAAGTGCCTGTAAAGTTCAAATATAAATCGCTGAGCACTAGATAGTTTTGACTTTCAGTAATCTCAAGTGATTTTCTATGGGGAATGCTTTCTTCAAAGGGTTTCGCCCAAAGAAATTTTATTTTGAACTCATTAACACGATTCAAAGAAAAATGAAATGCTCCAGAAAAGTTTTTACTTTACAAGTGCCTGTAAAGTTCAAATATAAATCGCTGAGCACTAGATAGTTTTGACTTTCAGTAATCTCAAGTGATTTTCTATGGGGAATGCTTTCTTCAAAGGGTTTCGCCCAAAGAAATTTTATTTTGAACTCATTAACATGATTCAAAGAAAAATAAAATGCTCCAGAAAAGTTTTTACTTTACAAGTGCCTGTAAAGTTCAAGTATAAATCGCTGGGCACTAGATAGTTTTGACTTTCAGTAATCACAAGTGATTTTCTATGGGGAATGCTTTCTTCAAAGGGTTAAGTGTATCCGTTTTGACCTTCAGGGGGTCCCAGTATTTTTCAACAAGGAAAGTTTTCTCGAAAGATGGTTTCTTGTAATTACTAATGGTACTTCTTTCTATATTTTCTTTCAATGGTCCAACAACCCATGGAGGGCCTAGGCCGAGCTTTTCGCATCCACTCATGTTGTGCGTGTTATATTTGTAAATGAATGGAAGGAACCTACAGTCTTATGCCGAATCCGAACGGCGAAGTGAAAAGCTTCTCATAGGCAATTTTTAATATTGTACATATGTATGCCAATGCTTGCCAAGAGGTAGTGCCGTGTAATAAATTTTATTCTTTACTTTTGGAATTTGCTTTTCCGAGATTTGAACCCCGGACACTCTGCGTAGCAGGTCAGCGCACTATCAACTATGCCAGGGCGTAGTACATCCTGGTATTAAATAAGATGCCAGTGCTTTCCTTCGACGATATTGCATTTTTTTTAACGATTTATCAATTACACTATGTTATGATTTTTAACCTTTTTTTAGGCAAATGATGGCTGATTTGATCTAATTTGGGTCCAAGTAATTCAATGGTGCCCATTTTGTTAGATTGGTCTGAGTTTTCGAGAAAATGCTATCGAAAAAAGATCAAATTTGAGCCAATCAAAAAAAAAAAATTAAGACAAAAATTAAAACTGATTTTAAAATGTTCTGGTTTATGTTTACCAGTAGCGCAGTTGGGATTTTCAAAAGGGATGATATATTTTGGCCCGAATGTCAATGTCGATTAATATAAACACATTTACATAAGTGGTCGTACATCCCACTCCTACCTATGCCATTTAAGTAGATGCCATTTGCCGGGATTTTAAACTTGCATAGTGTCATTGAAAAACAAAACATAGACATTTTTTAAAACTAATTTCTTCAAATGAGCAATGAGCGAGATTGATTTTCAGTGACTAATTTTCGATGAGGAATATTTCTCGAACAACCTGTGATAATTTCGTAACTGTACAGAAAAGTACCGGAAAATTATCATTTACCAAAAAAGCCCGCTTAAAGGGTTTGTTAGAATTCTTTTTGGCGATAAGTTGGCACCATTGTCATTTCTCCGTGACGTGACGTTAAGTTTGAGCGCGATCTGTCATTTAGTTTTTTTAGAGTGCTCGATTTTGTCAGTTCATCTCAAGAGTGTTTTGCGATTTTACAATGAATAAAAATGTCCAACAAAGAATTTGTCTCAAATTTTGTATTTCAAATTGAATTTCGTATTTCGGATCGCTGAAAATGTTACAGAAGGCTTACGGCGAATCGACTCTATCAAAAACACGTGCATCTGAGTGGTACAGTGCATTCAAAAGTGGTCGAGATGTAGTGAAAGATTTGCCTCGCTCTGGTCGGTGATCAACGTCTTCAACTGTAGTGAACATCAACAAAGTGAAAGAACTGAATTTACTACAAAACTGTGAACGAATTTCTGGCCAAAAACTCAACAAAATACATCGAACAACCACCGTATTCACCTGATATGGCTCCGGGTGACTTTCTCCCGCATTCCAAAACTCAAATAACTACTTCGAAGCACCCGTTTTTAGTCGATACAAGACATAAAAGAGAATTCGCGGCGGGAATTGAAGTCGATTCCGGAAAATGCGTTTTGTGTTTTGATGATTGGGTTATTCGTATTAAGTGTATTATTTCGGAAGGGGCCTACTTTGAAGGTGACACAATAAATTTGACTGAATAACAAATATTGTTTGTTACTTACTTACTTACTTAGCTGGCACTACAACCAATGATCGGTCATGGCCGCCTCTACAAAGCTTCGCCAGTCACTTCTGCTACGCGCGCGCTGGCGCCAGTTGATAAGGCCAAGTGCAGTCAGGTTGCCCTGCACCTGGTCTTTCAAACGGAGATTAGGACGTCCCCTTCTGCGTGTTCCTCCACCGTGGTTCGAATAAAACACCCTTCTAGCCGGAGCGCTTTCTTCCATTCGCTCAACATGACCCAGCCAGCGAAGCCGCTGGAGTTTTATACGCTTGACTATGTCAGTGTCGGCGTACAGCTCATACAGTTCATCGTTCCATCTTATTCGATACACGTCATCCACGCATACTGGACCGTAGATCTTACGGAGTATCTTCCTCTCGAACGCTCCTAACAGCCAACAGCCTCTCATCATTGATGGTCAATGTCCACGTCTCTGCGCCATACATTAGGACGGGAAGGATGAGGGACTTATAGAGTGTTATTTTCGTCGGTCGAGAGAGGGCTCTACTTCTCAATTGCCTACTGAGCCCTTAGTAACACCTGTTGGCAAGAGTTAGTCTCCGCTTGATTTCAAGGCTGACATTATTGTTGGTGTTTATGCTGGATCCTAGATATACGAAATCCTTAACGACTTCAAAAGTATAGTTGTCAACAGTGACATTTTGTCCAAGACGCCGTGACTCTTTGTTTGTTGACACAAGGTATTTCGTTTTGTCCTCGTCCTCGTTCACCACTAGACCCACTTGACGAGACTCACATTCCAGGTTGGAGAATACTGCACTTACTGCTCGAGCGTTTTTGCCAATGATGTCAATATCATCAGCGTATGCTAGCAGCATGACACTCTTGTAGAAGATAGTGCCAGTGATGTCGATGTTCGCAGCTCGAATTATTTTCTCCAGCATAAGGTTAAAGAAGTTGCACGATAGGGAGTCAGTCACCTTGTCTGAAACTTCTTTTGGTATCAAATGGTGCGGAGAGGTCTGTCCCAATTTTCACTGCGCTGGTGGTGTTGGTCAGTGCCATTTTGCAAAGACGAATGAGCTTTGCAGGGATGATATTTTTTGTTATATTGACCAATTCCCGGAATGTACTTGTATGGAAACGAGGTCACTTAACACTCCACAAAGAAAGAAAGGAGACGAAATTAGATGCTGCTATTCAGCTAAATTTCGTTTGCCTGTTCATAAGAAAAATATTTTCCTCGGGTATAAAAATAAGAAATTAATACAAAAAAAATAATTATCTAAATCATACAGACCCACAAATTTTGAGTTTCGTAACCTCTATAACATAAATCTGAGATATGATAAAAAAATCAAAGCGACGTATTTGCTTTTGTAAGGTATGTAATGTTAATTGCATAAAAAAGCCATTTCTAACAAAAAAATTACATAAAATAAAATCATTTCATTAATTGTATTAACTTTAATTTACGTAACGAAGTTTTGTGGTACGTTCTTTTGATTCAACTCTCTTTATGGGGAAAATAATGACTTTTTTATCGTTTATGTTGGTTGTTTACATAACATTTTTTTGTTAGTGAAAATTTATGGTTTAATGTGAAAATAAATATTGACGCAATCTAAAGTGGGCGAGAGTGGATTAATAAAATACACACGCACACACACACACACACACAAATAAAACAAAACATTTACACTTCATGGAACACAAACAGTTTTTAACCTAAATAATAAATAAAAAATTCCGCAACTGCCAAATAGACACAATTAATTTAATAGCTTTCATTTTGATTGTACAACAAAAAATACATACATAAATACACACATACATACATACTATATACTCGAAAGTGTTAGCGAGTAAAAGCGGGATATCTATAGCTTTTATACAAATTACAAAAATATTAACATATGAGTACATATGTATGTACTCGTACAAATATGTGAATATGTATTGTAATAGGTATGTATCTGTAGTATAAAAACAAAACCAAAACACTAATTTGCTAGGTTGGTATATTCATTCAGCAACAACCACTACAACAATACATTACCCAATCAAATCAGAAAAAATTTTAGCATATTAACCGAAGCCATGAATAATTAAGAATGGAATGCTTTAGCGATGACGTAAAAATAGCAGGAGCAACAAACAGCAGAGCGTGGCAATGGCAATGGAGCAGCAGGCATTTGCAACGGCACAAAAGCAAAGTTACAGCTAATGTCCTACAACTTTCGTATAAATACACCCGCAAACACAACACTCACATATAATTAAGTATGTACACACGCTGAAAAGACACCAGTCGCAGAAGTGGACGAAGACAAAGTAGAAGTAGCACTAAATATTGGGCTGATATTTTGAGCATTTTGAGTGGGAAGGTTACTAATGGCAACTTCAACCACACAAGCTAACAAATATTCAAATATGCGTGCGCGGTGAGTGGAGTTAACCATAAACTAACAGTCGCATGCATACGTTCTTTCTTAGCTGAAGCATTGTGTGTGTGTGTGTGTGTGTCTGTGTGTGTGTGTGCATACAATATTATTGTGAATCCAATTTTAAGCACATAAAATCACGAATATACAGATTCATGTATCAACACATAGTACCATGTGTATGTGTGTGTGTAAATATGTGAAAAGACATGCATGTAAAAGTAATATGAATGCGAAATATGCATGAATATTTATGCACCTACATTATGTACATACATACATACATACATATGTTTGTGTGGGTTTTAGCTCTCTTTCTATGTGTAGTTATAATATATATATATATATATTTGGAAACATTTTCAACATGAATATTATACCAACAATTTCCTGGTCTTATTTTGTACATATTAACGATAAGTTTTGCGACAACGTTTATAAATAATTCGGCATAGGGATCAAAAACATTTAGAGTATATGTGGACACATAACGACATTCATAGAAATCCGGGCATGTGTGTAAGTGTGCGGCTCCAATAGGAATTGTTTACGTTGATGTTGAAAAAGAATTGGAAATATGGTAGAAGCGAGAGAGAAATTTTATTAAATTAAGAGGAAGCAAAGTGGTCGCTCTGGCGTAGTTGGTAGTCCGTTAATCCGCTAAGCAGAGTGTTCGGCGTTCAGCTTTAAAAAAGTATAAAGTTGAACTGGACTCTGTGATTGGACATCTCGTCTGTGCCTCAAAAGACCACGAAGTCAGTGGCGAATTTAGAATTTTGTTTTGGGAGGGCTGAATTTTGCGTAATTCTCTTAAGCTTAAACTGAAATGCCATCCAAAAAAAGGTTTCTAAAATCCTGGAAAAATGTCAGACCAAAAACCGAGCAGAACGTCAGACCCTGTGTTCAGATTGTAAGTGATACCGACCAAAAATTCAGTTCATGAAAAAAAAAACAGAAAAGGAACTACGGGGTTTTTTTCAGGAGTGTGGTTTTCAAGAAGAAATAAAACACATATAATTTAATGTTATGGCCAAGAATTTAGCTTTATTATAAAGATAAGAATTTGCCATTATGTTTTAAAAACGATTTCGGGCAAGTGGCCGCCGCGGTTGGTATGAATAAATTCCAGCCAAAAGGCCCACTTTTTGCAGCAATTGGGGCCGTATGTCAGTAATAACGCGCCGAATATTCTCCTCCAAGGCGTCAATCGTCTTGGGCTTATCTGCGTCGCCAAGCAACTTCACTTAGCCCCACACAAAATAGTTCAGTGGTGTTAAATCGCACGATCTTGGAGGCCACGCCAAAGGCCCACGACGCAAGATAATGCGCTCACCAAAAGTTTCCTCCAATAAATTGATTGTTTCGTTGGCTGTATGGCATGTAGCGCCGTCTTGTTGGAACCAAAGAACGTCCACATCAACATCCTCCAATCCAGGCACGAAAAAGTCATTGTCATTAATCATGGCTCTATAGCGTTCCCCATTGACAGTAACATTATGACCGGCTTCATCTTTGAAGAAATATGGACCAATGATTCCCTCTGCCCATAGAGCATACCAAACAGTGACTTTTTGAGGATGTAACGGCGTCTCAACAATGGCTTGTGGGTTATGAACACTCCAAATGCGACAATTGTGCTTATTAACGTAACCATTCAACCAAAAGTGAGCTTCATCGCTGAACAAAATGTTCTTGTGAAAATCAGGATCGGTGGCCATCTCGTTTTGGTAATAAATTTGCACGATTTGCAAACGTTGTTCGGGAGTAAGTCTATTCAATGTGAAATGGCAAACAAAACTGAGCATAAATCAAGTGACAGCTGTCAAAAAGACCAACTTCGAAAAAAGTGTTTACTTTACTTTACTTTTAATGGCACAACAGCCCATGGAGGGCCTAGGCCGAGCTTTTCGCATCCACTCATTTTGTGCGTGTTATATTTGTACATGAATGGAACCGAATGGAAAAAAGTGTTGCCAGATTGAAAACTACACTTCTAAAAAAATACACTTTACAACTAAGACCACAAATAATACTTAATTAAAATCAAATATTAGAGCGAAAGTTATACGAAAACTCAAACTCAAATCAGAATTCATATTAAGTAAGTTAAATTTTTCTGAGCAAAATTCAGACAATTAGAAAACCGCAATTCAACAATCAGGCAAAAGCTCAGACCAAAATTAAGTTCAAATGGGAAGAAAAATAAACTTATGTAAAATTAAGCCCCAATCCAGAATGAAAGTGAGACAAATTCAGACAAAAAGTCATATAAAAAATCAGTCAAAACAACAGATCAAAATTCAAGACCATTGTCTGACCAAATTCTGATTAAAATTGATCAATACCGACATTCAGACGAAAAAATTAGTATGAAAGATAAACACCATTCAGAGCAAAAAACCTAATTGGAGATGAGAAACAGAGGTGGCATAGGAATATTTTACATAATACGCTTTTAGCCCCATAGTTGCCGTATGGGACTACAACTGCTCAAAGTTATACATTTATATAAGTATATGTAGGGCAATGGAGTCGGTAAGGGGGAGATAAAGGGGATATATCCCTTCTTATTCAAACTGATTGAAGTCAAAACGGTTGATTTTTTCGAGCCATTACATGGCTTCACAAATAATATGTCCAGCAATTTAAAATCCCATCTACCCTACTGATGAATACATATGTAGATATGTCGCATATCAAAAAGAAAAAGTTTAACTCAAAACGTTTTTATATTATTATATACTTAATCTCGGTGCTAATTGAACCAAAGAATTTAAAGGAAATCATTTATCCGGCTCCAGTTTCATTCATTTATAACTAATTTTTCATTCATTTATAACTAATTTTTAATTTAGAAAACCGCATACTCTAAAGACTAAATAACATGAACAGAAAACGAAGAAAGAAAAAGAAAGCAGAATTGCAATTTGTTTTCTATTGTTAAAATAAAGTAATTAATCAGAAATTGTTAGTACATATGTGATATAAGTACTTTACTTACTTTTAATGGCACAACAGCCCATGGAGGGCCTAGGCCGAGCTTTTCGCTTTTCGCATCCACTCATGTTGTGCGTTTTATATTTGTGCATGAATGGAAGGGACCTACAGTTTAATGCCGAATCCGAACGGCAAAGTGAAAAGCTTTTCATAGCAATTTTTACTCTTGTAGGTTTGCCATTGCCTACCAAGATGTGGTGTGCTGTAGAAAAATTATTTTTTCTACTTTTTGATTTTGGCTGTGCCCCGGACACTCTGCGTAGCAGTCGAACGCACTACCACTACACCACACAGCGACCGTGATATAAGTACTACCATTTAATCGTTACAATCCAATTGAAATTTTAGAAATCTTATTTAGTCTTTATAGTTTTAATAAATATTTAAGTCCATGTATATCAAAGGACTACATGGCATGGCACATTGGATCTTCATTGCTGACATTTCATACAAACATTTCGCCTAAGAACACTCTCCTATCCCTCATAATTGTTTCTGCTTTGGCCGCTGATAAAGAAAGATCAACTTTTTTGTTCTTTTTTGAGTTTGTCTTGAATGCCTTCGTTGTATAGGACCTAGTGTCAAGAGATACATTTATATGTTATCTTATCTTTACAGGGGAAATATCTGTGTATGGGTTCTACTTTATAGAATACACTGGCTCTCAATACGACGGATCCAAGACAATATCTCAAAAATTTCTTATTTTAGTTTTACTAAATTTATTGATGCTTTTGGTGGTTGCCATGGCATAGTTGGTGGTGCGTTGGTCTGCTACGGAGAGTGTCCGGGATTCAAATCTCGGTACAGGCAAAATCAAAAAGTACACGGCATCACCTCATGGCTGGCCTAAAGAAAGGTTTTCACTTCGCTGTTCGTCATCGGCATAAAATTATTGGTCACATTCATTCATGTACAAAAATAACATGCACTGCATGAGTGTGAAAAGCTCGGCCTAGCCCCCCCCCCCATGGACTGTTTGGCCTTTAAGGGAAGTAGAAATTTAGTGATGCCTTGATGAGATACTGATGCCTAGCTTCATTGATTTTCAGAAAGTATTCGTCACTATTTATGCCAGTCGAATTTTTTCTTCGTTCATAATTTTAACTCGTAATGAAGAGTGCCAAGTCGAACGAGGACGGACACGAGCTCAGCAAACTTCCTTTAACGCTTTCTATTTTTTTGTAATTTTTTCTTATTTTAAGCTTAATTAATCGAGAAATCGTTCCGAAAATATAAAACGAGAACAAAAATTGATAACTAGTTGGGTCGAGATTTCTTTCATGGCATATCGCATCTGAATCTGAAAACCCTTTTAATTTTTGATAAGAAGTTAGAGTATGTATTTTGGATTTTTTTGTGACACCTTCTGCTTCCACTTTCGAACGTATGAATTCTTTTGAGATTTAGGTGGTACCGTCGCATTCATTCTTGCATATTTTCAAAATCTTGAGGTTCAACTGCAGTAATCCCAAGGCAACCACGCTTAATTGCGTTTTCCGTTTAAATGCGCTAAAAATATTATGCTTTTTGTTCAAAATGTACACAAATTACTCGGTTATTTGAATCATATATAGTACATAATAGGATTACTATAGCTTACCGGAAACAAAGCGTCGAAAAAGTTTCACAACTATAAAACTTCAAAAATGTCCTACTACTAGAAACTAGACTAACCTTATGGCCGATGTCAGGATTTCCGACAGGATATATGCTTTGTACACATTTTACATATATAAATGAATGTTTGTATGTACGAGTACATATGTAAATATCATATGTGTTTCAGTCTGAGTGCGTATGAAAAATAATGAGAAAAGTTACACTTTTAGTTAGGAGTAGAAATAGGAGAAATAGAGAGATAAAAATTAAGCTTTAGAAAAGGCAAACCAGAAATGGGCAAACAGCGTAGTGAGCTTCACTCCGTCAATGTGCTCAATATGGGATGCTCAAGACCGTTATGTACACGTGAAAGGGGCTGCCCAACTAGGATGTAAACTAATAAATTATGCCTTAGAGAGAAAGAAAGAGAGATTGAGAAGGAGCGATAGAGCACGCTGGCTAAAATGAAACATAATTAAAATTGCCATGGTCAGAGCTGCCAAACCAGAAAATTAAGTTATCAAAACTGTTTAGATTTTTTATATCTCATTTATGCATTTGTAATGAATTTGAGATGAAGCTGCGGTGAGGGTGCAAAGTAAATATACTACTGTGGGCAAAAGTTAGTAAGACTTTGTTCATAATTTCAAATTTTTTGATTCATTCTTCCAAATCTATTTCGTCCCCTTCAAAGTAATCCCCCCCGGCCCCAATACACTTGTGCCAACGTTTTTTCCAATTCTCGAAACAGTTGTTAAAGTCAATTTCTGGAATAGCCTTCAATGCGCTTAGCGATTCATGTTTAATGTCTTCAATTGACTCAAAACGGTGTCCACGAAGCGGTTTTTTGAAATTATAAAATAGCCAAAAGTCACACGGTGCTAAATCAGGCGAATAGGGTGGTTGCGGAACGATATCAGACGAATTTTTGGCAAAATGGTCTCGTAAAACCAATGCAGTGATTTTGGAACCAATCGTGCATTCACTCTTCTTAGGCCCAAATGATGTTTTAAAATGGTTTTCACTGATCCTTCCGATATTCCAACGATGCAACGACGTAAGGTCTCTGACTGTTAATTGTCGATTCTCGAGCACCAATTCCTTGATTTTATAGACGTGTTGATCATCAGTTGATGTTGATGGCCGTCCTGGACGTGGTTCGTCGTCAACGCGTTCTCGACCATCTTTGAACAATTTGTACCAATCAAAAACACTTGCTCGCGACATACAATTATCACCGAAGGCCTTTTGCAACATTCTGAACGTTTCGGCACCAGAAATTTGATTCCGCACACAAAATTTAATGGAACTTCTACTTCTTTGTTGAATAATTTCACTCATTGTGAAAATCGCCGAATGCACTTTTTGTACTTCAGAAAGACAAGCGTATACTAAACACTAATGATTATTTTGATGTGACATTTGGCACAGATGTCACCGACAGTCATACCAACCTTAAAAAAATAATATTTTGATGAATGGGTTTCCGCGCGAAATTTAAATTAAACAGTCTTACTAACTTTTGCCCACAGTAGTATTAACAACAAAATGTTAATAAAAACAAATGCTAAGTCGTAAAAAAAAGCAATACCTTTTAAAAAACATTTATTTCTACAGTAAATCTAAAGTGGTGAGATTATGTTTTCCCAAACTAAACAAATTTCCATTATTTTATTATAAATTTACGAAGCATGCTTTTAAGAGAATTACATTAGTTCTTTTCATTAACGTTTGCACTTTTAATAATTCAGACAATAATTCTGTCAAATAAATACAAAGTGAAAGCGCAACACAGCAAATGGAAATTTTAATTTACTTTAATGCTTTTTTATCACTTATATTAATTAAAATTATTATTACTTTTTAATTTATTGTACACCTGAAAATATACTCCATGTAGTACATGATTTTTATTTATTTGAAATTAAAAAACTGTCGTAAAAATTTAAAAATTGTTATTATTGCCTCCTAAATGAAAGCACCAACATTTTTGATTGTGTTTTTATTTATTTTATTTTTTTTTTGTAAGCCTGCAAAAATGGTAAATGTTGCAAGTATGTGAAAATTGCTTCCGAAATAAAAAAAAAATAAAAAATACTAATGAAATAAAACGAAATGGCAAATTGTATGTATGCCAAATAAATACGAAAAATGCGAAAATTCCATTCCATTCAATGAGAGAGAAAAAAGTGGAAAATTATGGTAAAAACTGTTTGTAACTTTTGTGTTCTTCTGGTGTTCAGCTGCTGTTCTGATATTGTTGTTGGACACAGAAAAACCACAATCAGTGAGGCAGTGGGAAATAGTATGTAGTCAGTGCCTAGCTACAGTTATGCACACGAGTAGCTACTTACCATTCGAATTGTTTTGTTGCTGTTGCTGTTGCGCTTTTTGTTGTTGCTTTGGATGTTTTTGTTGCTGATGATGCGCATAAGTGTAACGCTCATTTGTGGGTTTTTCGGTTGCATACTTTTAAGCGTTTCACTTTTTAGTCGCGCTGGCTGGCTGGCTGGCTGGCTGACTTTGTTGTTCATCCTTTTTGTTGTAGCAACGCGTCGTCTGTCATTTTAACAGACTGTTGCCCCAAATTGCTTCGCCGTCCATTGTAATTTCACACATGCAGATATGAGTATATAATACATGTTCATATACATTTACTATACATACACGCATATATAAATACATAAGTATGAGTTTGTTTATGTATATGGGCGCTACAGTAGGCGTTTATGGTTTATATAAATTTCGTGTCGAGTTGTTTCTGGCGCATGTAAACCAACAAATTCGCTACACCACTTAATTGTAATGTCAGTAAAAAGCGTGAAAACAACACAGCCATACAAAAAGTCAGAGGAAAAGACACAATTGTGGCTGCATTTTTTTTGCGTGTTACTCTTTTTTTTAATTTTTTTTTTTTTTGTCTCATTTGATTTTTTTCAACTGATTTTTCAGCTTCTTTAATGTGGTTTCACTAAAAATTTTCTGTATTGTTTAATTAACAACAAAAAAAAGAAAAAACATTTATAAGTTTATAATGACATGAAAGTTCCCAGTACGAGAATTGATACAATGTGGGGTAAAAGTAATATAATAATGTGAATGTGCAATAATTTTTGCAATTGCCGCCAAATGTCATTGTGTTTTGACAATTATGTTGTAGACAGATAGAGGATTAGTGGACAACAAGCAATGGAGCGTTATACAGTTCGGGCAGCGATGGAGATTTTGAAACACCAATTTCCGGGCCGTTCTACCGTTTTGGAGATTTTAACTGGCCGACCAGACAGACAGACTTCTTCCTTTGGGGGGCTTTTTGAAATCTCGCAAGCTTTGCACATCTTGAAATTCATCATTGAAGAAGAAATCGAAAATTTTGCGAGCGACAATTCAAAATGTCGTAAAACGAGCACAGGAGGTTATCATTTGACCGATATCAGTTTTTCAGCTTAATATCAACTATGTTACACCTGCAAATGGCATTTCTGTGAAAACAAAACCAAATATTTTTCATATATATATTATATATATATATTAAAACAAACAGGAAGCCAGTTCACATTATGATATACAGTAGATTCAACAAGAAAGCAATCGGCTTAAGTCACTGAAAAAATTAAGGTATTTTAAAAAAAGTACACAGCATCTTGAAATGATTAATTATTCATTGCGCAAATATATCAGTATGGCGTCCAGTCGCCACCATTTTTTGGTGGAAATGCATGCTATCGACTAATTTTTCAGCATATGACCGTGTTAAAAATCGCCATATTACCCTAAGAAGCCGTTTCAAATGATTTATTGAACGTATCTTTTTTCCACGTAGTTTTAACTTCATAAGAGCCCAAAGATTTTCGATCGGATTCTCATCTGGCGACTGTGAGGGCCAATCCAATGAAGTTATGCCGTTTTCCTCTTTCCAACTGCTACACAAGCGACTGCGATGTTTTGGGTCGTTGTCCTCTTGAAGAACCCAATCTCAGCTTCCTGCCCCAAACCACATATCCGCTGATGGCAGAAGTCCACGACGGTATATCGTGGTCATGAAGTTGGCATCCAAATTCCTCGTGAACATGATTAATTTGTCAAATCCTTGTTTTGTGAAGCATCCCCAAACATGAATCTTTACTGGATGTTTCACTGATCGCTGGAGCATCTTACCGTCTTTAGTGGACCAAGCACGCTTAATAGTGTTTGTCATCCAAAAGGAGGATTCGTCTGTGCACACCACTTGGCTCCAACCGTCATCCACATGTTCAGTTGCCCACTCGTGGCGTTTTTTTATTTGCTTTGCAGTTAGTAAGGGTTTTACCGTCGTTGCTCGAAATTGGATCTGAAACTCCCTCAAACGGTTTCTTATTGTATTCAAAGAGACATTTATGCCCTTTCGAGCCAATTTTTGTTTAGCTGCTTTCGAAAATCCTCTTTATAACCAAGCCCTCCTTCGAGGTAGCTCTGCAAATGCCGCGATTTGGCAAGTCGTCCACATTTTTGTGCACCAAAAAGTGTTGGTTCCAATGCTGGACAAACGCCTTCGACTTTTTTATGTAATTCGAAGCACTCAAGTGGACATCTTGGGACCTTTTGGAGGGAACAAAGAAAGCTTGCTTCAAAACGTTTCGCGTATACGGAAATCATTTCTTAAATATGCTCTTGAGACGAAAGCGTATAATGGACTGTTTCTACAATTACATTGCGAAATTTACAATGAAATCAAGTTTTTTGAAAATCAAGGCCTACTTGATATTCAAATTATTTCATGCAATCGGCAATCATGCCTATTGCTTTCTTCTTGAAAGTACTGTAACTTTACCCAAACTCGTATTTTAAACTTTTGTGAGTTAAAACACGATTTGTAGAGTACTAGTCAAATACTAGTAGATCTTCAAATAATCAAATACACATATATTGCTCGAAATGCCGAGAGAGGTAGAGGTTGCGCTAGAAAGGAAGTGAATGTGAAAGGATAAAAGCGAGCTGAAACAACAAGGAAGCAAATTACTCAGCCGGCAAAAGCTGAACGCTGAAAACACGATCAGAACTATTTCTATCGCCATTATGTGTACTAGAAGTGTACTGCTTGAGAAGGAAAGTGATTACTTATTATTGCATATCGTAAAGAAACATCTGCCAGATTTACTTCGATTAATATATCTAATCAATATAGTTTTTGTTGTCAAAATTAATGGAAAAGCTACCCATGTGCAAAAAGTTATAACTGCTTCCCAAAAATACTGTGATATACGTACTGTCTGCGATTAATTAAGGGTCACTGAAAGGAAGCATTTAAGCATTTGTGTGCCATGGGAATTTGTACAATGAACATTGGACCAGCCGACGTACTCTGTTGGCCAAAAGTCAGAAAGTCTTTCGATTCTCTTGAAATCTGTTAGTCGGGGATTTTGGAAGTCACTAAATTCAATTTCGAAAAACAAAATGGTTCTCAAATCATAGTGGCGGATCCAATAATAAAAATCATTTTTCGTGATTTTTGACAGTTTGTATGTGAGCTATACCATTTCATAATAATATATGAGTTCGAGCGATTGGACAAAAGTCGAATGTGTTCGCAGATCATTACGAAATTGCATATACAAACAAAATGGAGGTTACTGTTCTCTCTCTGAAAAATAAAATTAGATTTATTGTAACATTTTAGCTTTCACTGAAACTTGGCGAAAACCATCTACTTATTTATAATGCTGAAATGCTTTGTGCTAATTTTAAAATTTTTAGAAAAGATCGTCTTCATAAATTTAGCAGCGGTATTCTAATAACCGTTGAGTCTTTATATCCATCTGAGGTTTACCCACTGTATTAGTCTGCTGACATTGAATTCTCATGTGTCCGCATAAGGATCGATGAGCACTATTTATTTATTACATGCTCATATATCCCGCCTAATTCAACTGATGGTATTTATGTTTAGCATGCGTCTTTCTTGGCAACAATTTGCCTCTAAAGTGAGAACAACTGATTCGCTGATTGTTTTTGGTGATTTTAATATGTCAAGTGATACTTGGAACTTTTATCCTTGCATTACTATAGAACACAATAATAACTTTTTGGATATACTTCCTGAATTAAGTTTGTATCAGATTAATAACATTGTACATAAATGAGAACGAAAAATGTTTGGATCTTGTTTATATAGATGATGACTGAAAAATTTGTATTTCTCGTCTCCAATCCCATGTTAGATCTGAGAATGGTCATCATCCTACCTTAGCATTATTCTTTGAATTACCTTATAGTCTAAATATTGATATAAAAACTGCTAAATTGAAATACTGTTTGCAAAGAACTAACTATAATAAACTCGTTGATATTCTTTCTGTTACCTCTTGGCCGTTAGATGATCTGAACATTGACAGCTGCGTATCTCTATTTAATAATATTTTATATAAAGCATTTTTACAATCTGTACCTAAAGTTAAAACTTCTTTTACGAATACTGGGCCCATTTGGTTCACAAAGGATTTAAGAAACTTCAAAAATCGGAAGTCGCGAACATTTAATGCTGATAAAAAAAATGGCAGAAATATGGATTATTGTAACTATTCCCGTCTTCGTTACGAATATATAAAGCTGAATGATGAATATTATTGAAACTATTTGCATAGTATAAAAATGAAAATTCATCACGAACCGATGAATTTTATGACTTTGTTAATTCGAAACGTAAGGCCAACGATTTCCCTCTGTCTATGTGTCTTTTTGATCTTGTGTCTAGTGATGACATTGCCATTGCGTACTTGTTTACCGATTTTTCCAAATCTACATATTCCATGTTTAGCTTCAATGATAATGACACTGATTACTGATACTGATTTTAGTAAAACATTTGAAAAATTCAATCATGGCATCCCTATCAAAAAACTAGGTTTGATTAGATTTCCGCCATTGTATTTGAGATGGAAAGAGTCATATGTATATCACTAATAAAAAACAATACTGATTTTCCGAATTGCAGTATCAAAAGCATTGCTGTTACTTCAGCAATTATATTGAGGATTCCAAATAGGAGATGCATACTCAAGAATGCATACTCACGGGTCGTAAGGAACATTTTGCTTTGTTCACACACGAGTTGATATCTAAGTTAAAACTTAATTTGGAGTCCATTGTCACACCCAAATCAACAAATATCAATATATGACTCAGAGTCTGATCCTGTAAAGAATATTTAGCAGACATAGATTGTCTCCTTGTAAATGTCATAAACTTACATTTATCCAGATTGAGTAACATCAAGTTCGATCGGCACCAGTTTAAAAAATTATTAAGATCTTCTTGCAGAAGTTTTTGTTGAGAAGAGAGCCATTCTTAGGATGTCTGCCGAATATAACGCGCCATGAATGATTGAATAGAACGAAGTGTAATTTTTTTGAGAGACAAGATTTTGAAATTGGCGTACTTTGGGACAAAAAGTACCAAAAGCAATATTTGTACAACGATTAATCACGGAATAAAACGAAATGGAAAGGTATAACTGAAACATAAGTATAAGATAGGCCAGCATATTATTACGTGGTATACGGACGGTTCCGTAACTGATCAAGGATAGGAATCAAGAGTACATTTATGGCTCAAATACTATGAGCCCAATAGGATAAGTATACTAGAATCTTTCAAGGGGTGGGTGTGTATACTTTAAACTCAAACCCTACTACCAGAATTGAAACATTTCGATTCTAAAGGATAGTTACTTACTTACTTAACTGGCACTAAAACCGATGATCGGTCTTGGCCGCCTCTACAGTCGCATCTGCTATGCGCGCGCTGGCGCCAATTGGTAAGGCAAAGTGCAGTCAGATTGCCCTGCACCTGGTCTTTCCAACGGAGATTAGGACGTCCCCTTCTGCGTGTTCCTCCACCGTGGTTCGAATAAAACACCCTTCTAGCCGGAGCGCTTTCTTCCATTCGCTCAACATGACCTAGCCAGCGAAGCCGCTGGATTTTTATACGCTTGACTAAGTATGTCAGTGTCGGCGTACAGCTCATACAGTTGATCGTTCCATCTTGTTCGATACACGTCGTCCACGCATACTGGACCGTAGATCTTACGGAGTATCTTCCTCTCGAACGCTCCTAACAGCCAACAGCCTCTCATCATTGATGGTCAATGTCCACGTCTCTGCGCCATACATTAGAACGGGAAGGATGAGGGACTTATAGAGTGTTATTTTCGTCGATTGAGAGAGGGCTCTACTTCTAAATTGCCTACTGAGCCCGTAGTAACACCTGTTGGCAAGAGTTAGTCTTCGCTTGACCTGCAGGCAGACATTATTGTTGGTGTTTATGCTGGATCCTAGATATACGAAATCCTTGACGACTTTAAAGGTACAATTGTCAACAGTGACATTTTATCCAAGACGCCGTGACTCTTTGTTTGACACACAGCCTCCTCGTGGCGTCCCCAGGATAGCGATCTGACAACCTTGAATGAATGGTTATGCGTCGGGCTTGGAACCCACCACGTCAAAATATTTCTCCATTGAATCCTCAAACAAAAGGATAGTTAAGCGAGTATATATCATGGCTCCCAAATCTCACTAGGTTACGATTACCTCATAAATGAATATTTTGACGAACCCCATATGATTGATCGAGATAATACTCTCGGTTTCTGTCAGAAATACTAGGTCCGAAGGCATGAAATTGCTGATGAAATAACTAAGAAAAGAGTATCAACTAATAAAGTGGGCACTATTCCTCAACTAAAAAGAAGAACATCATTCTCGTAGTCATAAGAGTATGACAAAGAATGCTCTTAATACAGGATTGATAATAGCGATTCTCATTGGGAGTTGTGGGTTAAACTATCAAATTCTTTCCAATGAATCTAGTAGGTTTTATAGAGGCAATAGAATAGAATCTGTGAAACATATATTAGGACAGCGTCCTGAAGGCATCTGGATGGCCATAAAATATCAGATGTCAATTTGATTTCCATATAAGTAAAAATCAATACAAACAATTTCTGACGGAGGTTGAACTTATGGAAGGAGATCCCATATAGGCCGCACTACACTCCCCGACAACAATAATTTGGTACTTGCGTGAACTTAGAATTAAGAAATATAAAAACCTAATTCTTTAGACAATTTCTAACTGAATCAATAAATATGGAAAATGTGCATTAACTATAATTATTTTGTCAAGTTTAATTGTCTTCTGCATTTTTATATAAAGTCTAAAAATACTTTCTAATATAATTAAAACTTTGGTTATATAATTAAACCCTTATTACTTAAAGACAATTTTTTAGTTCTGTTTAACCTTAGGCAAGACGATACAAAAACGAACAATTTAAAAATACGTGAATCAATTAATTAAACTGACTATGTCAAAACAAGAAAACAAGCAAAAAGCACAAGACAAAAAAGGAACAAGCTAAAGCATATTTTCATAATAAATTTTAATTATTTCAAGATATTAATTGTAACTTTATATGTATGTGTATGTATGTGATTTGAAGGCCTTTAACACATACACACATACTTATGCATGCATGTATTTGAATAAAAAATCGTTGCTCATTATGTTGTGAATTGTGTAAAGAAAACAACCAACTGCAAATACTAAATGTAATTAATTTCAATATAACTAACATTGTTTTCAAACAAACACATTAAAAGCACGGTGTATTAGTGTGTGTGTATTTCTGTCCAAGTGTTCGTATCTCTCATATTATTGTAAATTAGGTCACAAGTAAAATTGGAGTAGGAGAAGTAAGAAAAAAGGACACAAAAGAAACATTTGAAAAACACAACTTTAAGTAGTGACAACTTTAAGTTGTTACACACACACACACACACACACATATGCACGCACACACACTCCAGAAAAATATGCAATAGCAGAAATACATAACAACATGACTAAATTAAAGTTCACACGCAATTGAGCGCTTAATTAAAAATTCTGTTATGTAATGTTGAGTTAATTAAGTCAAAAAAAAAAGAAAAAAAAGAAAAGAAAACAAGAGGAGAAACAAAAACGATTACAATGAAGCAAAGCAAAACAACAGCAAAATAATTAAGGAAAAAGAAAAACATCATCAGCAGCGAAAAAATACAAAAACTAAATAAAATCATATACGAGAAAGAAAGAAATGTGTGAGTGTGTGTGTGTGTACAAATAACATTGAGACCACGTAGTAGCCAATGTGGCCCGGGCCCATTCTCGCCTCACAACTGTTCTTGGTACTTACCAAATATGCGTCCCGCTTGTATTTTTTGTGGCGCTGTTGTCAACAGCAACAATGTAAAGCCATAAATGATGAGGCCAAGATGATTTTTAAATTTTGCTGAAATGCGTAGCGTCATCTTGTGGGCGTTTGATGAATTAATGTAATAATATTTGGTGCTGCTACTGTAGCGGAGGCGGTGGTTGGTGGTTGGCGATGTGTTATACTGGGATATTTTTTTTTTTATTATTTTTTTTTTTTGTTCTACACTATTTTGCTTTAGATTTATTTCTTTGGTGGTTTTTTAACTGATTTCACTTTTTTTCTAGTGTGGTGTTTTTTCGTTTTATAAGTTAATAAATTATTATGATTTTTTTTTAAATTAATTACTTCATTTTCGTTTTTTTTATTATAATTTCCTTATAATTTCAGTTGATGGATGCATTTTTGTTGTTGTTTTGTTTTTCCTTTATATTGTTTACATAAGCATAATTTTTAATGCTATATGTACGCTTCAAGTTATCATTTTTATGTGTTTAGTATATAAGTTGTTATCTGCAAAGAGGGAAAAGAAGAAAAGTAATTAGAAAATATGTGAATAATTTGCAAAAGTTTATTTATTTTCAGTAATTAAAAACGAAATTTAACTTCTTTCCCACTTTCTTCTTTGAAATATTTTTGCATTTACATATATTGGATTTTCACCTAGAATCAAGTTTATGTATTCTTCGTGTATTCTCGTTCTTAATTGAAAAGAGTTTTCTTAATCTGGCAACCTTGCAGGTTTTCTTGTCAAGTAAAAATTTATTTATAATATTTGTGTACAACACTTTAACCCTTGAACACTCATTAAAAGCAAACTTTTATGTAAGTTCTCATAAAAGAACCAAAAAGACCCATATAGGTAGGACCTAATGGGTTAAAATATTCTTAGAAAAGCTTCCTCGTAAAATTTGAATAAGGAATTTTTGAAGACAAGATACGTCTTAAATATAGCTTTACACATAATTTTTCATATCAAATGGTGCTATTTTTGACTAAAATTTAGAAAATTACAAATCACTGGACCCAGCTAGGATTTTACTACCACTATCTGAAACTGTCATTTGAGTCAGGTTTCGTTGAGGTCTGTTTTGAATGTTTGTTACACTGTGTTATTTTAAATTTCCTACCAAATAACATAGACTTTCAAATCGAAATACACGTAATCATAAGTTTTTTTCAAAGTTATAAAACTTAAGCATAGGCACACAAAGAAAAAAGCTTCGTTAAAATTAAGACATAACAAATACGACTTGAGAACAAATACATCTTCCATTGCTAAACACGTATTTTTTTCTTATTTTGATAATCATTATATTTAATCATCCTAGTTCCAGTGGGTCGCTGTGGCGTAGTGGTAGTGAGTTGGACTGCTACGTAGAGTGTCCGGGGTTCGAATCTCGGAACAGGCAAAATCAAAAAGTAGAAAAATATTATTCTACACGGCACCACCTCTTGGCAGGCAATGGCAAACCTACAAGAGTAAAAATTGCTATGAAAAGCTTTTTACTTCGCCGTTCGGATTCAGATTCGGCATTAAACTGTAGGTCCCTTCCATTCATGTACAAATGTAACACGTACAACATGAGTGGATGCGAAAAGCGAAAAGCTCGGCCTAGGCCCTCCATGGGCTGTTGTGCCATTAAAAGTAAGTAAGTCGTTTTCAATCTGGCAATACTTTCTTCGGAGTTGGCCTTTTTGACAGCTGTCATTTGATTTATGCTCAGTTTGTTTTGCCATTTCATCACTAATAATTTTACGCCTCAACAATGTATGCAAATTATTGAAATTTATTATCAAAATTCATGCGCTGTGAAAAAAGTGTTTCGCAAGCTACGTCCATTTAGCGACAAGGATCATTTTTGGCTCAATGGATACGTGAATAAGCAGAATTGCCGTATTTGCAGTGAAGTCTAGTTAGAAGCAATTCAGCAGCTACCAATGTATCCCGAAAAATGCACTTTTTGGTGCGGTTTATGGGCAAGCGGCATCATTGAGCCGTACTTCTTCAAAGACAATGGAGGGCGCAACGTTATGGTCAATGGAGATAGGTACTGGTACCGTTCGATTATAACACCTTTTTTTGCCCGAAAATGCCAGAATTGGGCTCGGCCGACATGTGGTTCCAACAGGACGATGCCACATGCCACAATGCACGCGAAACCATTCATCAATTGAGAGGCGAATTTAGTGAGCAGTTAATCTCACATTTTGGTGTAGTCAATTGGCCGCCAAGATCGTGTGATTTGACCCCGTTAGACTATTTTTTGTGGATCTATGTTAAGTCTCTTGTCTATAGGGACCAGCCAAACACGATTGCCGCTTTGGAAGTCAACATTGAACGCGTCATTTGTGAGATTCCGGCCGAAATGTGCGAAAAATTTGCGTAGCCGCGTGCAACATTTAAGTGAAATTATCTTTAAAAAGTAAATGGTAGGAATTGATTTATCGATCCAAATAAAAATTTCATTCACTTTTGTAAAATTTCTGTGTTTTTTTTTTCATTTTCAAAAACTAAACTCTTATAAAAATCACCTTTTATAAGATTTGCTTTTCTGTCTCACATTACGCACGGTGCTCATATAATTTTCATGAAACAACAACAACACGACCACGAATGAATAAACGTGTACTAGATCCTTCAAAAGTACCGGAAAAAATACTTTCGTATTGAAAAATTCATCAATTCTGTCTATACCAGTCGTGGAAAAAGAGCATAGCGGTTTTTTCTCTTTCAATGTATTGCATATCTAAAAGCTTCTGACTCAATCAAGTAATACTTTCCTGTCACACTTTCTACTAAGTTTATTTTTTTAACGAGGTTGGGGGCGATGTTACAATTTCTACTGTCATTTCAACTACTTTTTTACAACTAATTTATAATACTATTTTATACTACTATTTCTACTATTATACTATTTTCTACTACCTTTTCCACTACGTCTCTACTACCATTCTCTACTACGTTTCTACTTCTATTTTCTACTACCTTTTCCACTACGTCTCTACTACCATTCTCTACTACGTTTCTACTTCTATTTTCTACTACTTTTCTACCGCTATTTGCTACTACTTTTTCTACTATTACTTGCTTTTTTTTTCAATTATTCGTTATTTGATATTAATTTTCTTTAAAAAAAATTTTCTTATAGGCCGTTGATTATCAATATTATGATTATTTATAAAATATAAATATGCTCATCAATTTCCATGCTATGTTATTTTTTATGTTAATATTCTTCTTCTTCTTCTTTTATATTGCGTGCAAAACTCATGTATTTCGTGTAACTATATTTTTGCCATCACTGTCTTGCATAAAGAGAGATCACTTTATTTATATTTACTTGATCACTCATTTGACTGTAATCTCCCTTTATCGCTTTCTATGTTTTGCATTATTCAAACTAGCTACTTAAGATCAACTATCATAATTGTAATATGTTCATCCGATACTCAACCTCTAAAGAAAGCAGACGCTTGAAATCAAACTTTCGCGTATTTATTTAATGATATCGAAGCGTTCCTTTACGCTTAGACACATGAAAACTTTTTGGCTCTTGCGGCTAGTGTCATTGAATGATGTTAGTTCCGCACCCCTTCAAATTAAACTTTATCGGTTTCAAGGTACACTGACTGCGTTAGGAAATTTAAATAAAATTTTCCCATTTGACTTTTTTTCAGTATATTTAAATTGATTTTATTCAACGTTTATTTATTTATTAGAAAGTACACACATTAGCAAATGTTGGTATTTTTTCTACTCACATAAATCTTAAAACGAGCTGTTAGCAATTAACCCATGAAAATGTTCAAAGACTTTCAAAAACTCGTTAACTTTCGGTAACTTTACACCGGAAGGAAACAAAACAAAAAGGGGGGAAATGAAAGGAAAAGCAACATAAATTAGTTAATTTCGGTTGAAAAGCAAAGTAAAAAATTATAGAAATTAAAAAATAAATGGAAACAAAGTGGAAATAAGTAAAAATTGTAAAAAACACAAACAAACAAAAATTGGTATACTAAAGAGTAGAAAACTTGGCTAACAATTTTATTTTTTTAAATGAAGAAAGTATAAAATAGTGTTGGGGGGGGGGCGGGTTTCGGAGTGGTGGGGCAGAAAAGCTCAGTCATGAGAATGCAACAACAATCAACAATGTACAACGCACATATGTTGCGTTTAAATGAATTTTTGCTTTTCTTTACTAGTTCTTTCTCTACCAAAAAAAGTTATACTAGGTAGGAAAAACCGTTTTTTTTTGAGATTTCCTTTTTTTTATTTTTTGAAGCTTTTATCCTTTTTTATATTTGTTTAAGCAACAGAGTTTATAACTTTTAGGGTTGCATAGTTTTTACCAACTCGCAAGCATATTTGATTTTTGTGTAAATACCTTAAACTTTTATGAGCGTTTTCACTTTTTAAAGTGCACAATTTAAAAACGAAAATATTTAACTGTGAAAGTCAAACAAACACACTTGCATACACTACACAAACCACACATATACATGTACAATGTAGTGTATGGACTACAAGTTTTCATAAGCTGTTGCTTGCTTTAATGTTAGTATAAACATATTTTTCAAATATTTTCTTCACACTACATCACTATTTTCATTTATTAAAGCAGCATCCGTTTCCTACCGTTTGCGCTTATTCCTCTTCATATGTACGAGTCTGTAGTTTAATATGAATGAGAGAGAGAAAGAGAGAGAGAGAAAGAGAGAGCACTTGTACATGAGTGTGAGGAGAAGAATGAATGCGCGATAGAGTGTCTATCTGTCCTTCTGTCTGTTTCTGTTACGCTACTGCTTTTCAACATTTCCACTTTGGTTTTGAATTTTATTGCAATTTTTTCAAGCTTTGTTTTTTATATACAATAATATATATATATTTTTTTTTGTTCCACACTTGATCTTCTTTGAAATGCAATTCGCACAGTTTCACACTTTAAATCTATATACAGATACACACACCCATACGCATATGTAGGTACATATGCAGAAGCAAATATATGCAGAGGCAAGCACACACGCAAACACTCGCACACATGCACTGTGCGAACCCAACAACCGAGAGTGTGCAGCAGAGCATTTCTCTGGTGGTACACAGTAACACACACATGTACATACAAAACATACACATATGTATGTATACGTACCATATATACATACATATATATATATACACATATATCTATATTTATGTATATGTATACAAATGTATGAGTTGTATGCATGTGTATGATTTTATTTTTTAAATGCAACGGTGTTTTAACAGTTTCCGGTTTTTCACTTTAATTTCAGGAAGTTTAGTTGTTGCACTTGCTGGCTGCTATTGTTGCGGTCTCTGTTGTTGTTGTTGTTCTGGTATGTGCACGTATGTCGGAAACGTGTTTAACACGTTCGTGTTTTGGAGCTGTTGTTATTGTTTTTGTTTAAGTGTCAACATCCTGTTTCGTTTATTATTTTTCTTCTATTTTTATTTAATTACATTTAATTACACTTTTCATTGCGATTACGAACACACACTCACACACACACACACACACACACACACACACACACATAGGAACACAGCATACTACTGTGGGCAAAAGTTAGTAAGACTTTTTAATTTAAATTTCGCGCGGAAACCCATTCATCAAAATATTATTTTTTTAAGGTTGATATGACTGTCGGTGACATCTGTGCCAAATGTCACATCAAAATAATCATTAGTGTTTAGTATACGCTTGTCTTTCTGAAGTACAAAAAGTGCATTCGGCGATTTTCACAATGAGTGAAATTATTCAATAAAGAAGTTCCATTAAATTTTGTGTGCGGAATCAAATTTCTGGTGCCGAAACGTTCAGAATGTTGCAAAAGGCCTTCGGTGATAATTGTATGTCGCGAGCAAGTGTTTTTGATTGGTACAAATTGTTCAAAGATGGTCGAGAACGCGTTGACGACGAACCACGTCCAGGACGGCCACCAGCATCAACTGATGATCAACACGTCAATAAAATCAAGGAATTCGTGCTCGAGAATTGACGATTAACAGTCAGAGACCTTACTGGCATCGTTGGAATATCGGAAGGATCAGTGAAAACCATTTTAAAACATCATTTGGGCCTAAGAAGAGTGAATGCACGATTGGTTCCAAAATCACTGCATTGGTTTTACGAGACCATTTTGCCAAAAATTCGACTGATATCGTTCCGCAACCACCCTACCACCCTATTCGCCTGACTTAGCACCCTATTCGTGTGACTTTTGGCTATTTTCTAAACTCAAAAAATCGCTTCGTGGACACCGTTTTGAGTCAATTGAAGACATTAAACATGCATAAGCGCATTGAAGGCTATTCCGGAAATTGACTTTAACAACTGTTTCGAGAATTGGAAAAAACGTTGACACAAGTGTATTGGGGCCGGGGGGATTACTTTGAAGGGGACGAAATAGATTTGGAAGAATGAATAAAAAAATTTGAAATTATGAACAAAGTCTTACTAACTTTTGCCCACAATAGTGAAAACAGCAAGAGTGAATTAAAAATAGCATACATGAGCAACGACTATTTAGGGAGTTTCTTAAATGAGTTTTTAGAATTAAGAATTGGTTTTTGGTGATTTGTATAATATAAAAAGTTATCATCTCGAAATGGCAAAACGAATATCAAATTGTTTTATCCGAAATTGACTAAGAATTAGTCCCAATTTGGATGCAGCGATAAGTGTTGCTCAATTATCAGTTTCGTAGGTTAGTAAGGAGTAAATATTAAGGGAGGGAGAAGAAGAAAAAATTTCAAGTACAGGCAATTCTTTAGCAATTTCTTTTGTTTTACTCATTCTCATATCATTAATCTGAAATTGCTTCAAAAACTTACATTGTCGGTAAGTAATTGCCAGGTGTAATAAAAATACCCGAGAGAAAATCGATACAAGCTCAGAAATTTAATTGAAAATTAGCGTTACAACATTATACAATAAACAAGGAATCGTCATCGTTGACTCGAGAAGTTAATCCAACCAGTGAAGACTGAGAGAATGCACCGATATAACGTAACACTGATGTTATCATTTATATTGGTGGTTCAAAGATAGATGACGGATCCGGAGTAGTTCTTTAGTCAGGAGCCTTAAAGTGAAAGGTCAGCCTTATGGCTGGACTGTTTTTCAATAGAAGCTCTTAGTAGTCGAAAAAGCGGAAACATTTACTAAAATGTACAATTCAGTCATCGAATATCCCTAAAAGCAATTAAGTCCAAAAGGGTTAAGTTAAAAATTACAATGTCGCGCTTTACTGATTCCTGTGAGATCTGAAACTATGTCTTTTTTGCCTTTTTCCCCGATGTAGTAATAATGAAAGGAACAAGATAGCAGACGAGATTAACAGAAAAGGGTCTGACATGGACGTCAATGAAACCTACACCTGCGGTGTAACCCCCGATGTGTGGGCTGTAAAGGAGAATTGATAAGTATACTGTCGATCTACTAAGTACTTTCTGAAAAGAAGCATGGTACTCATCTCCACACGCCGTCTTAACCTAACTACTTGTCGTACAAAGGACTTAAGAACTCTGTACGTTCCGCGGCCTTCAAAAAATATAAAAAAGTGAAGTGTACATTTTTTTGGAGATTTTTAAAATTTTTAATTTTGTGAATCGCGGGTCAGTTGTTGTAAACTCAAGTATTTGTGATAAAGCCCTCACTTTGAGCAGGCCAGTGTAGAGAACAGTACTACACAAAGCAGATAATTGGAGCAAAAGAAAGTAATTATATTAGCAGACTCTAACACATCACGCGTGCGATTTCCAACTAAGAGAACAGCAAAATTTAATAATATAATTTTCGCATGTAGTTTTTCTGGATACTCACATTCCTTGAGTGTACCTACTATATATGTTTTTGGATCTCAAAACAAAAAAAAGCCAGATATAAAATGAGCCGTGCAACCAACCACCTTCAACCAAAATGCCAATGACCGATTAAAATGTAGTGCATATTTATGTAGCACCCAACAACAAGTGTTAAAACAACAATAATAAAACATATTAAAAAACAGAAAACAAAACAAAAACGCAACGTGATAAAATACTTAAGCGTACAATCAAAAAAAGAAACAAAAATACCAAAGAGTATGAAAAGATGTCAAAAGAAAATGAACTTCCGTGAAAGGATAAAGAAGAGAAAGCAACACAAACGAAAAATTACATAGTTACATTTTTTCTTCTTTACTTGTATAAAGAAGAAAAAATGTAGCACACTCTGGAACCCATAAAAAAACAAAAAGGAAACAGAAGGATACAAACGAAAACACAGTGTCACTGAAAAAGAAATTAAAAAACACGTTGCACAAAATTAAAATAAAATAGAAGAAATTTCACAAAAACTAAAAAGTAACAAAAAAATTTTGTGCTAAATCTGTAAAGTTCAGGAAAGAAACGAAAAAAGGAACGTACAAAACATTAATCTGTACTAATACGGGCGACTAGTAGAAAATAGTAGGAAAAAGTATATAAATGTAGTAACCAGAAATAGAAAAAAGACAAAACAAATTGTAGCTGGTGCTAAAATAAAAATGTAGCAACAGCAAATAAACGTCAAACATACGCTAATGGTGGAGCAGTGAAAAAAAACAGCGATGAAAAACAATAATAAAAAATATTGTTGGCAATGCTTTGAAAAATGAGTGTCGAGAGACCCAGTTGCACTATGATAAACACCGAATGGAAATAACATCGACAACAACAGCATACCACAGCGCTACATTGCATACTCATATGCACTTTTGAAAATGTCACCCAGCATATGTACTACTGTGGGCAAAAGTTACTAAGACTTTGTTCATAATTTCAAATTTTTTTAATCATTCTTCCAAATCTATTTCGTCCCCTTCAAAGTAATCCCCCCGGCCCCAATACACTTGTGCTAACGTTTTTTCCAATTCTCGAAACAGTTGTTAAAGTCAATTTCCGGAATAGCCTTCAATGCGCTTAGCAATTCATGTTTAATGTCTTCAATTGACTCAAAACGGTGTCCTCGAAGCGGTTTTTTGAGTTTAGAAAATAGCCAAAAGTCACACGGTGCTAAGTCAGGCGAATAGGGTGGTAGAGTGGTTGCGGAACGATATCAGTCGAATTTTTGGCAAAATGGTCTCGTAAAACCAAGTGATCTTGGAACCAATCGTGCATTCACTCTTCTTAGGCCCAAATGATGTTTTAAAATGGTTTTCACTGATCTTTCCGATATTCCAACGATGCCAGTAAGGTCTCTGACTGTTAATTGTCGATTCTCGATCACCAATTCCTTGATTTTATTGACGTGTTGATCATCAGTTGATGTTGATGGCCGTCCTGGACGTGGTTCGTCGTCAACGCCAATCAAAAACACTTGCTCGCGACACACAATTATCACCGAAGGCCTTTTGCAACATTCTGAACGTTTCGGCACCAGAAATTTGATTCCGCACACAAAATTTATTGGAACTTCTTTGTTGAATAATTTCACTCATTGTGAAAATCGCCGAATGCACTTTTTTTACTTCAGAAAGACAAGCGTATACTAAACACTAATGATTATTTTGATGTGACATTTGGCACAGATGTCACCGACAGTCATACCAACCTTAAAAAAATAATATTTTGATGAATGAGTTTCCGCGCGAAATTTAAATTAAAAAGTCTTACTACTTTTTGCCCACAGTAGTAAGTAAAGAGGCTTAGATAGTAAAAGCAGAGCGAGGGAAAGAAATTCAGAGAGATATTGCCAGTTAGAATTGTGCTTTAATTAGTTATTTTAATTGCTCACACACACACACACACACACACACAGTCTCGCGATTTCTTTGTGCGAGGAGTTAGTTTTTTTCCTCCCTCTCTCTACTTTACAATATTCTTCTCCTTCGATTATTTCTTTTTGAAGTATTTCAAAAGGCTGGTTGACACGATTGTGAACGTGATTAATCTTTTGGCATGATTGTTCATTAAATCCGATTTATTTTAATAAATACCTCTCACGAATATATTACGAATATAAGGATGTACAGCTAGTACATCCTTTTTTACTCAACTCTCCTCTGTTTTAAAAAATAGAAGTGTCGTCGATTGCTTCGCCAATGATTGATTTTCAGCAACGTGTAATCGTTTACAAAAAAAACAATTTAACAATTAAACAAGTTTACTTCTTAGGCGAAATGTTGAAAAATTCCAAAAAAAAAACAAAAAACTTCCCTGAAGTCAACCTTTTCAAATATCAAGATCTAAAAATTATGGTAAAATTAAAAAGGTTTTTAAATCAGAAAATATGAAATTTTTGGGAAAATGTCACAAATACGAAAAGGGTCTTGGATATTGACCAAAATAGGCCTGTCACTTAAGTACTTAAAATTTTTTTTTAGTTTTCACAATCACAGCCTTTAACTTTTACTGACCATGGAGATTAGTAAAATATAAAGTTCTTAGTTAAAGTAAGGTCGCTGTGGCGAAAAATATGGAGCTTATTTTACACGGTACCACCTCTTGGCAGGCAATGGAAAACCTACAAGAGTAAAAATTGCTTATGAAAAGCTTTTCACTTCGCCGTTCGGATTCGGCATTAAACTGTAGGTCCCTTCCATTCATGTACAAATATAACACCCACAACATGAATGGATGCAAAAAGCTCGGCCTAGGCCCTCCATGGGCTGTTGTGCCATTAAAAAGTAAAAAAAAAAGTAAAGTTCTTAGAAACATTCCAAAAAATATCATATTCAACTTTTGACTTGGAATCGCAGTATATAAAAAAAAAATATTATTTTTAATTTTTTTATTTTCAGCCTTGATTAATCAACAGTCAAGTTCTAGGTACAAATTTTTTAGTCAAAAATTCAATTCAAAAACCGTTATATATCTCATGGAATTTCTGTGTGTTGAAAAAATTAAATTTCCTTCCGATGGCAGCGGTGCTAGAGTTAAAAATCGGGACCGCTCCTTGGCAGGCAATGGCAGAACTCCAAGAATAGAAATTACCTAATAAAAGCTTTTCACTTTGCCATTTGGATTCGGCATAAAGCTCTAGGCACAAATATTACTCTCACACACAGCTAGGTAAAAGTCATTACTTTTAGAATTAGATTACGCTTAATTACAAATTACAAATTACAAATTACAAGGAATTGTAATCAATTTTTTCAATTGAATAGAGTAATCAAATCAACAGAGTAATTTTTCATTTCCACAATTCCATTAAAAGGAATTGGAATTGTAATGCATTATTACTATGACTATTATGACTCCTAAAAGAAAAAGTGTTAAAACTAAGTATTCATCAGGTAGCTTCATTAAGTACATACATAAGTAAAATTAAACGCCTCCACTAATAAAGTTCTATAGAAAATTCAAACTGCAAATGTTAGATTAGAAATTACTGGGTTAATTTCCAACTAGTTAGGTTAGGTGAGCAACAAATTGTTATCATATTTATAATAATAATATTGCAGCTGTTTGTCTTAATGTTGCTATTGCTATTACTTGAAGCTATTTATTAAGAAGAGAAATTTATTTTTGAATAAAAATAAAACTAAGCAATTCCAGGTACCTGCACTTTAAGTAAATAAGTATTAAGGAAAAACTAATAGAAAATAAAAAATTTAAAAAAATACAATTAAGTTTTAAAAAAAAAAAAAAAAAAATATACGAAAGTGTTGCTTTCTCTCAGCAATGCAATCTCCTATTCCTTTTCAAACACAATCAAATAGCACAACAATAATAAATAAAAGTAAATAAAAGTAAAAAACATTAAAATTCAAAAAACAAAGAACTGGGGAAAAAATCAAATAAAGATAAAAAGTTTTGCAGAAAACTAACAACAACAACAAACAACTATTATGCACTCCACGTACGCACTGCAACAATAATGATACTGCAGCGACAACAACAACAACAACAGCAACAACAACAACAACAAGACAAAAAAGCAGCACAAACAGCAAATATTAAAACAATTGATGTTGCTAACACAATGAGTGGCTGTTATTGTTGCTACTCAGTATCAGCAACAGCAACAGCAACATAACAACAAACAATAAATGCAATTGTTTCTTCACACATTCTCGTACACATGCAAACCCATACACAGACACTTCAGTGCAGATACATTGTTATTTTTTTTTGCGTAGCTGTTGTCTGCTGCACGTTTTCCAGTTATTTGTAGTAAAGCAAATAATTTTTGTTTTGTTGGCAGTTGCAGTTGCAGCAGCAAAAACAAACAATTCATTCATTTCAATTCATTTCATTTCATTCAAGTAGCAAATTTTAAGATTTTTTATTTATTTGTTTCTTTCTTACTCTCTTTAGAAGCACCAAGCAGTTGTAGCACCTGTTCTTTATTTTCTTTCTTTCTGGCCCTTGTTGGCAAGGGGAAGCATGTGGGTGAGGAGTGGAAAAAGATCCGAGGTCGTCTTCGGTCCTTCAAAAAGGGTTAGCCTAAATCAACAGCAACAATTTAAGATGCTGAAATATTTGAGGAGAAGAGTTTTACACCGAACCTCCTCCCTTGGGAATCGCTGTTGTTTGTAGGAGGACCAAGAAAAAATAATGAAAGAATTCCTTATGTTTCTGGGATGCAACTCACATACATTAATAGTATATCATATTAGATGTTCAGGCACACACACACACACGCACACACATACGCACACACACACACACACATTCATACATGTGTAAGTAGTAGTTGTTATCTTTTCCACTGCTACTTCTGCCACTACATAGGAGCTCAACTCTACATTCACCCGGTACTACAGTTTTTCTACTCTCATACTCATTGTGTCATTCTCACTCTCTTCGTCTCTTTGCCATTCTTTCGTTTATTTTTTTTTTTGTTTCACATATGTAAGCAAGCAGCACTGCTCCTGCCGCTGCTTAAATTTGGCACTTTACGCTTTTTTTTTTTTAGTTTTCTTTTGGTATTCTCTCTGTATGCTATTGTTGTTGTTGTTTGCGGTGTGTTAACTTTAACTCTTCAAGTAAGTTAGTTAGTTAGTTGGTTGTTGTTATTGTTGTTGCTGTTTTCATGTTCATTTCATTTCCTCTGGCGGTCAACTGCAGTTAGTTGTTTTTTTTTTTTTTTTTTTTTTCCAAGCTTACAATATGTATACAATGTGTGCCTGAGTATGTTTGTTGGTATTTGTTAAAAAATATATGAAATTTTAAGTATGTAGTTGTAGTTTAAAGTGCTCTGCTCCCCAGTCTTACTCAAACACTCACTCAGCGATTCACTTCATTGTTTGCTAAATTTATTGTTTGCTCAAGTTTACAATTTAGGCACGTGTCTCAAATTTTCTTTCACTTTTTTCAACTACATAATTTTTTTATTTTTTTTGGACATACAACAAATAGTAAATAGTTTTGCAGTGATTTTTTTCTAGAGGACACACAAGTACGTGCAGAAAATTAAATAATAACAATAATAATAATAAGAGAAAAGTACACATCAAATGTTGCTGACAAATAATGCAATTGGTGGAGTTTTTTTTTTTTTGCTTTAATTTAAAAAAAGATTTTTGTTTTAGAAGATGGTAGTAATTCTTAGAAATAATGCGACTGCACATAAATCAAGTTATAAAAAAGTTTAGCATTAGTATTGTTGGCAGTAGCATAAACGGTAAGTAGATGTTGAATTGAATATAAGCAGGAATATGGGACTACAAAGGCTACTAGCGAAAAACTTGTCAGTTGCCGACTTGGCAAACATTACTTTTCTTCAGAAAACAAAACAGAAAACTTGAAGATTTTTCAAAACAAAGGTTTACTTCAATTATTTTGTTGGTTAGAAACATAATATATAATTACTTACTTACTTTTAATGGCACAATAGCCCATGGAGGGCCTAGGCCGAGCTTTTCTCATCCACTCATGTTGTGCTTGTTATATTTGTACATGAATGGAAGGGACCTACAGTCTAATACCGAAGCCGAACGGCGAAGTGAAAAGCTTTTCATAAGCAATTTTTACTCTTGTAGGTTTGCCATTGTCTGCCAAGAGGTGGTGCCGTGTAGAAAAATTACTTTTTTCTAATTTTTTTTATTTTTTTTATTTTGCCTGTGCCGAGATTCGAACCCCGGACACTCTGCGTAGCAGTCCAAAACATTACCACTACGCCACAACGACCACTATGGTATATAAATATGTATGTATGATTCTCGAAAGAAATTCTAAAGAAATGATCGAAATTATATCCATAAATCGATGTTTCTTTAAAATATTAAACCAAAAACTAAACAAAGTGAAAATATCAAAATCATGGTATACATATTATGGAAATATTATAATCCCATTTAGGGATTAAGAAAACAATAGTTGGAAAGTTTGGTTTAAAGGCTACCTGCAATAATTTCTCTTCATTTACAAAACTTCATGAATTATTTTAAAATATTACGTTTCGAATACAAAAGTAAATAAAAAAAAAAAAAAAAAAATTAAGGTAGAAATTAGGACCCAGTTTTTTCTAGTTGCACAAATATCCACAATTTGTTAACAATTTTCACCAAAGATATTTAACTGTTTTTCACTGTCTGTTTTGCTAAAGAAAGAAAACAAACATTATTTGATTCCATTCGATTTTTCCACACTACTGCACTAGTTTTCATTTAGCAAACTTTCTTAGCCTACATGTATCGTTTGTCTGAAAAATTAATATAGATTGTTTAAAATTGGTGCCATAATCCGCTCGAATGCCAGAGAAACATGGCTTTCCTTACTGGTCACTGAAATTTTCGCAAATTTCCAATTTATTTATTTATTTATTTTTATTTTTTTTCGAAAACCGGCACAACAAAGTTTAAAACCTTATTAGCAGTACCGGCAGCATGTAGCATAAACAAGATTAAATACGACTTATAATATATATTGCATGACATACAAATTTAAACTTTACTTTAAAATTAAACATTAAACATCCATTCATCACAATTCGTAAAAATTGTAATAACATGATATATTTCATTATTTCCTATTACAGCGAAGAAAGGAATAAAGCTAGTTTATTTTTGAATTGCACAGCATTATTACCAGATCTTAAACTATTAGGAAGTGCATTCCAAAGACGAACAGAGTGTACAAAAAACTGCCTTTCAGACGTTAAACAAGAAACACGTAAACAGTTAATCAAAAAGAAAAGTTTAATCTCGAAAACAAATAACTGGGTTCTGCATTACATATAATTTTATGCAACAATAAAAGCGTTCGATAGTTCAGTAAGTTATCAAAGGTTAAGCCATGGATTCTTTTAGCATACTGGGAAACATGATCTATTCTTTTTAGTCCAAACACATAACGAACAATGTTATTGAAAAGAATTTTTAATTTATTTTTACTTAGACTATCACAATTTGCAAATATTTCGCAGCCATATAGCATTGTTGGTATGAGATATGCTTTAGCAAGTAGCATTCGAATATGAAGAGGAGTAAAGTACTGCGTCGTCCAAAGAACACGAAGCATGCTGTAGACTTTCCCAACCGTGTTACTTATGTGGTTATTCCAAGTTAGAGTTCTGTTGAAGGTTACCCCTAGATTTTTTGCAGAGTCTTCGTATTCAATATTGCTTCCGTTTAATGAAAAGTTAGGGGCAGTGGAAAAGTCAATGATTTTCTTCGCAATTACCAAGCATTTTGACTTTGCTGGATTAAGGCTTAAGCCGTTTATTATTGTTCAATTACCAATGTTTTCAAGAACACTATTCAGATTGTTGATGCAGTCATAGAGGTTCTCACGCTTACAGTTAACGTACAACTGGACGTCATCTGCGTACATATGGATCTTTCAGTTTTTCAAAACACTAATAATACTAGAAAGAGGTGAGGACGAGAGAATTCCGCCCGGGCCCGGATTTTGTTTAGGGGCTGAGCTCCAGGGTCTCCGAAAGCATAATTTTGGAAAAATATGTAACTTCTGTAGAATAACTAATAAATAACTATTTTTAAAATAGTTTTTTCAGATGCTGTCCTTTAAAAATATATCAAGTTATAATTTGTATACCAAGTTTGTTAATTTATCTACCCTTATTTTTCATATCAAATGCAAAGTAATTAGTATTAATTTTTTAATTTTTTTTTTTTTTGATTATCAAAACTACGTTCTAAGCAAGCATGCCTGTTTACGTGACCTCTCATGAATTTTAGACCTAAGAAATAATATTAATTGTTTAAAAGACTTACTATGTAGAATTTTTAAGCATTAGGCAAATAATTACAAATGTATTTCTGATGAATTTTCAAAAATAGATATCCGAAAAAAAAAAAATTTAATGTTTGCCCTAAGATTTATGTGAATATTTAAAAAAAAAAGGCAATCCAATTTTTCTTCACGGCCCTGGGTAAAGGGCTTCTTTATGGAGATCACTTGCCTCCTAACTCTTCCCCATCGACATTATTTCCTTTAATCTTCTAGTTAGTCAAACCATTTCTAAAGCTTCTTCTGTTGGAGGAAATATTCCAAAAGGTATATAGTATGAAAAATTTTTGAATTTAATTGCCTTTCCAAATACTTTAAAAGTCAGGGTCAAAAATCGTAGCCCTAGGCTTAAAATTTCAAAACATAAAAAAGTCCTTAACTATGCTAACATTTTCATTTTGTCGTAGTTGGTAGTATGCGCGGGCTGCAACCAAGGTGCCCTGGTCCAAATCGCGGCATATTCCAAAAATCGAGTGTAAATATAAAAATTGTTCTTCATGTCACTTGGCAATGATAAACCTCCAAAAGTAAAAGTTGCATAAGAAAAATAGAGTCTTCAATTCGCCATTTAGATTCAGCATAAAAGCAGTAGTTGCCTGCCATTCGTATAGAAATATAACTCGCAAAAGAGGAATGGATACGAATAAACTCATCCGATGCCCCCATGGGATTGGTTTGTGCCATTAAAGAAGAAGAAAGCAAAATGTATCTAAACATAAAAAATGCAGTGGTAAAGCCAACAAGTTGAGTTTTAGAGCAAAGTGTGATTAATAAAATTTTGAACAGAATATGTTATTTTAGTTACGTTTAAGTTATCGGGTCAATTTTATGGTCGTATTTTCCCTTTTCTATAGGGCAAACACATTTTTAAAGACATTTCTTTTAAGGATTAGAAATAGGTACCAGGTGTAGAAGTATGAAGCCGGTAATTTTTCTCATCCCTCTGGCAATTTCATCGAACCATTTTTTCACATTTTCGTACGAATCGAGCTGCTGCTCAGCAAGTGCGTGCCCCATTGATGAAAATAAGTGGTAGTCCAATGGAGCCAGTCTGGTGAATAAGCCGCATGGGGGAGGGCTTCCCAGCTGTACGAATCTACCAATTCCTAAGCCTGTTTTGTTCGATGTGATGGTGCATTGTCATCAAGAAAAAACACTTTGTGTTGCCTAGCTTGATATTCTGGACGTTTTTGGCTCGAAGCATGGTTCAAATCGGCCAATTGTTGATGGTAGCGTTGACCAGTAACTGTTTCAGCTGGCTTCAAAAGGTCAAACCAGATAACACCTCGCTGCTCCCGGGAAACACAGAGCATTGTCTTCTTTCCGAAGCGATTTGGCTTTGCTGTCGACTTGGCCGATGTACCGGGCTTAACACATGATCGTTTACGTTTGGAGTCTGCGAAATAGATCCATTTTTCATCGCCAGTAACAATTCGATGAAGATATGACTTTCTTTTGTACCTGGCGAGCAACATTTCACAGGTTGTTTTACGATTTTCTTGCTGTCTTTCAGTCATTTCATGCGGCACCCATCTTCCCAACTTCCAAATCAATGCCATTACTTTTAAACGTTGAGAAATGCATTGTTAGGTCACATTTAATTCTTCTGCAAATTGTTCTTGCGTTTGACCATCATCCTCAGCGAGTAAAGCTTGCAATTCGACATCTTCAAACTTTTTCGGTGGTCTTCCACGTTCTTCGTTTCTCACATCAAAGTTGCCACTTTTAAACTTATTGAACCACTCGTAGCTTCCACAAGCATTCGATGAGATTCCAAAGCAGATTTCAATTGGAAACAGAAAATCAATGATGTCCGCATACTTATCGTAGTTTGTTGGCACAAAATTTGACATTTCTTCGAGCGAAAAAAAATATTATGTATGAAACTTGATCGCTGATGAACTGAATATTGTTGACAGAACTAAGAAGATGCGAAGAAATGGTGCCAATGATTTGGTTTGACAGAGCGTATAGTTTTACCTAGCGACACAGAGATGGCATTACCGGTTTCATACCTGTACACCGACTAGTTCCTAGTCCTTAACAAAAGCATTTTTCCGTAGAAATATCAGAAATTGCAAGGACACTTTGAAGATTCCCTTTCTTTTCTTTTATTTAAATTCGATCAGTTCTTTAAGAACAAATTTGATGTACACTAGAAATTTCAAGTTGTATGAAATTCCAATAAAGAAGAGCTAAAAAATATTAAATCTTTTGGTGTACTTAAGAAAATTCGATTCGTATGAAATTCCAATAAAAACAAGGAAAAAAAATATTAAATTTTTGAATCAGAATACTTATATTCAACTAGAATGTGATACGAAACAAAAATATGTTGGTGTTCCTGCCTTTATTTGCAATAATTCCCTTAAAAAAAAAAAAATATTGTCTCTACATGAAAGGGGCAAAAATATGTCGTAACGCTTTGAGTCAGAATATCTCCAATTCAAATACGAGATAGAGCTGATTTTTGTTGAATTTCCCAACCAAATGTTGCTTTCATATGAGAACAGAATCTCTAGTTGCGATAAGTAAACATTTCAGCATATATTAAGCCATGCAGGGCGTTGATAGGCGACTGGGGGAGAAAAACATCATTAGAGTGTGTATCAGGGAAATGTTTCAGCTCTTTAGTCTACCGAAGTTTTAAAGGTGTATACTTTTACAAATCAAATTAGGGAATCGTATGGACTTTCAGTATGTTATCTTTCTGGTTATTATAGTGCTGCTATTTGAATTGTTGTTCGAATAAATACAATTAGTTATATGGCGGTCGCTGTGGCGTAGTTGATAGTGTGTTAGCCTGCTGAGTAAGTAGAGTAACTGAGTTTCAAATCCCGGCACAGGCAAAATCAAAAAGTAGGAAAAACAATTTTTCAACACGGTATCCGGCACCAACTCTTGGCAGGCAATGGCAAACCTCAGAAGTGGTACGGATTCGGCATAAAACTTGGGTTTCCATTCGTATACAAATATAACATGCACAACATGAGTGGATGCGAAGAGCTCGGCCTAGGCTCTCCCTGGCTGTTCTACCATTAAAATAAAAATAAGAACTCATTTGGTGAAGAAGTATCAAGGAGTAGCGTAACACAATATTGCTTCCGCGACGATGAATACTTAGGAGATTTTTTATAGAAGACGCTAACCTCCAAGGACACATTGACTGCCACGTCAAAACTTTTTTTTATAAAGGGATTTAGGTTCACTTTACGGAACTGATGGAAGTCGGTGAAACGACTAATAATATCTAAAAGACACATTTTTAAAGACATTTCTTTTAAGGATTAGAACCAGGTACCAGGTGTACAAGTATGAAGCCGGTAATTTTTCTCAACCCTCTGGCAATTTCATCGAACCATTTTTTCACATTTTCGTACGAATCGAGCTGCTGCTCAGCAAGTGCGTGCCCCATTGATGAAAATAAGTGGTAGTCAGATGGAGCCAAGCCTAGTGAATAAGCCGCATGGGGGAGGGCTTCCCAGCTGTACGAATCTACCAATTCCTAAGCCTGTTTTGTTCGATGTGATGGGGCATTGTCATCAAGAAAAATCACTTTGTGTTGCCTAGCTTGATATTCTGGACGTTTTTGGCTCAAAGCACCAAAGTCCAAAATATATATGAATACCCAATATTGTGTAAAAAATTAAATTTAATATTTCTAAAAAAACATTTAGCACGATTTGTACTGCAGGCCTATACTATATGAGAGATTTTGGTTCTTGGGGCCGGAAGATTGGAGGATGGGAATAGCATATTTGGGCCGAAATAAGCTTAAGAAAAATTCCTCTTTAAACACTTTGTCTAGGGAGAAATGTCTGAAAAACCTTCTACAAAACTAAATTTGGAAATATTTAAAATTTCCTTCTTAAATCATTTACAATTTTTGCAATTGAAAAAAAAAATAAACCTAATAATCGAATAAGCAACTACAACCATGAAGGACCTACTGAAAATAGTTACACCCAAGCAAATACGAATTATTAAAAATAAAAAAACAACTTAAAACACTAAAAAGAATTCCCATCGTTAACCTTTCAGTTTCAAGCTGAATCAATTAGTAAAAGCTTTCAAAAAAAAAAAAAAATAATAGGATAGAAAACTGCTAAAGCAATTACAATCTAAGCTTGAAGGTGTTGAAATAAAAAATAAAATAAAAAATAAACCAAAATAATTACACACTCATTTAATCAACGCCTGGCAATGATTCAACCAGCTGAAGTTGAATATTTTATTTTAGCAGTAGCACAACTTGCCACAGCAATGGTAAATTAAATGTGGCATATAATTCAGCGTGCCAGTGCCAGTGCGAGTGATTATCCAAAAACGAAAACCAGAAAAAGAGAGAAATTTAAATTTTTGCAGCAGCAGCAAAACAAACCAACAAAAACAAAAACTTGAAATAAATAGAAATTAAAACTAAAAACGATATAAAAAGAATTATTTAAGTAGAAAATGAAATGCTTTCGAGAAATGGGTCAAATGCAAAAATGCATGCAACAAAAAGACAACATCAGAGAAAACCATTTAAAGAAATATGGTTCGCAACTGCTGAACAAAATCTGGAGGAAACGAAGTGAAAAAACAATCAAAATAACCAACTACAAAATAACAAACAAACAAGTGAAAAAATTTCAACTGGGCAGTCAAAAACAGCAACGGAACACAACATAACAAAATGTTGTTTGTTTATTTCAGCAGTGGCCTAAGCTATAGCCAAAGCCGAGGCCGAGGCCGAGGCCGAGGCCGGGAACTAGTGGAGAAGTAGCAATAGAAAGAATGGAAGAAGAAACCAGTGCACAATCCACAAAATCCGCAAAATATTAAGTGTCTGCGGCGATAACAAAAACATTTCGGAATTTAGAAAAAGCAGAGGAAGGGGAAATATACATAGAAGGAGCAAAAGAAGGATAATAAGCCTTAGGACAAGAAAACCTAATAAAATACAGAAACAGAGAAGCGAAAATGTGGTAAGCGTAGTGGTTAAGTGAAATATTTTTATTAAATATACATACGTATATATTTATTAACAATTTAGTATAAAATTATGTTGTAGTATGTAGTAGTGGGAGTGGCAGTGTTTGTGTGTGTGTGTTTGCAAGTTGCAACATTTTCTGCTGCCTTCATTGTGTTTGGTTTTGTTTTGTGTTGGCTAAGGTCATTTAGCATGCAAGCAACGCATAAACTATTGTATTTTCGCTAGCAGATTTTTAGGCGCTTAAGCACACATAGTAAATTAGTTTATATGAGCAAAACATGCGAAGCATATTTGCGTGAAATAGAAATATGGGCAAAGGAAAGCAACGAAAATTAAGAAAGAAGTGCATGAAAGACAGAAGAAAGGAAGCTAGACTTGAGAACACATTTGAAGTTGGATGTAGGCAGCTAGAAAGATGCTAGTAGTAGAATAAGCTAAAATTAATGACTAGCCTAAAAGTATGTGTGATTTTTTGATACTCTAGTAGCATTGTAGTGGTACTTGTGTTAGTAGTAGTAGTAGTAGTAGTATGACTACTCAGAGAGATAAATTTCAAAACACTTGTTTTTGTGATTGTTTTGTGTTTGCATTTTTGTTTGGCATTAGAGCCACAAACAAATATGCCTGTTGTTGTTGTGGACAATTTGCTGTCATAAGAAATGGTATTGTCATATTTTCATATAAAACAAATTATAAAAAAAATTTTTTATTACTTTTTTTCTGTTGGTTGTTGTTGTTGCGGTTTGAAATTTAAGACATTTCAATACACAAAAACATTTCTTTAATCTTTTTTTTTTTGGTACACAATTTTCTTTAAATTTTTCAATATAAATTTTCACTTTTAATAATAAATTTTTTTTGACGTTTTTTAATAATCAATTTTTACGAATGCTTTGCTTTTTCATCATTTCGATTTCGATAGTATGCAACAAGGAAATAAACATTTCATGCCTTTCTTTCCTTTCAACACGGTTTTACGCGACGAATACGCACGAAGCACATCCTTACGAGCGCACAATAAACACGAAACTGAAAACCGTTCGTTTTTTCCAGAAATAAATTTCATTTTCATACAGTTTCGTATTTCAGTGTTTCATAATTCATGCGGTTCGTTTGGCCATTCGCTTTTTACCGTTTTAATGTACGATTATAGCAAGCAGAAGCAGCAGAGTAAGCATCGTGTACAAACAATTGCCTAGGCATTTTCATTCTGGCAGCTAGGAATGAAGCGAAAATGAAATGAAATGAAATGAAATGCATGAAAATGTGTGTGACAGTGTGTGTACAAACATTTTTGCAGCAGCCTAATATTTGCATGTTTTTGTGAATGAATATATGAAAACAAGTGCAGTTTTGTGTGTTTCATATGCCACTGAGTTTTGCTACTCTCTATGAAAATGAAACAGGAGCAAAAGAGCGCTTGCAATTTATTGAGAGCGTGAGAGCATGTGAGAATTTCACTCGAATTCACCACATTTGACTCCGAATTTGCTTTTGGTGAATTGATAAGAAGTGATAAGAAAATTGAGCGGCAACAACAGAGACACTGTTCTGTTGTTCTCTGTCTTGGAATAATGTGGTAGTGGAATTTAAAAGTTTATACATTATGTTAAGTTTACACTTTGGGAATGTGTACAATCTTCGAAAAAAGGGGAAAAGTTAACAGGTTACTGTTATTTAAGCGCTAGGTTTAATGCAACCAACTAATGCAGATTTTGGGAAATCTGTTCACTTTATGTAAGTCTCGGAATAGAGGGTCATTCTTTTACTAAACTTTTAATGGCACAACAACCCATGGAGGGCCTAGGCCGAGCTTTTCGCATCCACTCATGTGGACACTCATGTGCGTGTTATATTTGGACATGAATGGAAGGGACCTACAGTTTAATGACGAATCTGAATCCGAACGGCGAAGTGAAAAGCTTTTCATAGGCAATTTTTACTCTTGTAGGTTTGCCATTGCCTGCCAAGAGGTGGTACCGTGTAGAAAAATTATTTATTCTCCTTTCTGATTTTGCCTGTGCCGAGATTCGTACCCCGGACACTCTGCGTAGCAGTCCAACGCATTACCACTACGCCACAGCGACCACTGAGGGTCATTCAGCATTTTTATTATTTTGGAAGATCTCTAACTCTTCCACATCTGAACCCACCCACCACTACCAACAATATCGTTTTGGGTTCGGCCAAAAGTAGTCAGGTCGCCCTGAATCTGGTCATTCCAACGGATATTAGAACCCCCTGCATGTTCCTCCACAGTGGTCCAAAAAATAAAACACCCTTCTAGCCGGATCGCTTTCTTCTATTCACTCAACATGACCCATCCAGCGAAGCCGCTGAATTGTTATACGCTTGTCGGTGTCGGCTCACAGCTCATACAGATAGTCGTTCCATCTTAACGATACATATGGTCTATGCATATTGGACCGTATGCTTTGCGCTTATCATGAGACTCTTATAGAAAATAGTGCCAGAAATGTCGATAATCTTAATGCCTGAAATAAATACCTGAACTACAAGGGAACCTGAGAACATCATCATTGAACATGAAATATGCATTCTGATATTCAGGACACTAGTGTAAATTATTGTTTTCAATAAGAGACTACGGCAGGCGTTGGCAGGTCCCCTAACAATTTTTTTCAATGCTCCCTTAAGCTTGCTTATGATATTACGACATCGATATTTGAGTGGGTAATAATCTAGACTCTCATCCGAGAGGTTGCGAAATCAATTTCCATCTTAGTCTGGTGGTTAATTCTCATTCGTAACCTTCTTACATTCCTACCGATATGTAAAAAAGTATACAAGTACACCTCTTGGCGAGCAGTAGCCAAACTACCAAGTGATAACAAATTACCACCACTCCATTTGGATCATCCCGCGATAATGGCCTCTAGGACTAAAATCGCAGGATAGTGTAGAATTTTAATTAAAGGTGATTCCACCTCTTTGTAAAAACCTTATATTAGAAGTGAATTCCCTCTACGCCTAACCCTCTCTCTCTTTGTTGAGCTTTTCTTTGATGAAGTCGTATCTTACATATTAACCTTTTGGTTTTGGTGTACCCTCTCGTTTAAATTTTAAAATATGAAAAATAATTTAAACACGCAAAAGCCCCAAAAATGCGATAGATTCGGATATACACTGCTTCCTTTATATTTTTAGTTTTATTTGGGACGAAAATAAAGGGAGAAAGAGAGAGCGAGAATGTGAGCGTAAAGCAGAGAGATATTAAATTACCCAGCCATTTTAATTTATAACATTATCGTTATTTATTTCTTTTCTGTGTTCACGATGCACTTCATTCACACTCGCTCACTCACACACCTCTAAATAAACCTCATCCCTCACACCTCATCACTGCACACTAAAATATAGAATACATTCACTATCGCATACTCTCTTCTTGCTTCGTTCTACATGCAATCTACTCTTAAAACACATGCTAAGTTTAGTGGCAATTATGGAAGTGGCTCATCATTTCAACTTCCGCTACACCGCAAATAAAGTGAAAGTGTTTTGCCACCCCTCGCATTTCAAAACGCCCTCCACTAATGCACTCTGTGTCCTTGTCACTATTTTGGGCATTGCATTTCTAAATTGGAAGTGAATTGCTATTGCGCTACCCTCGAGACTTGTGCTGCTTGATTCTTCTTCATCTTGTTGTTGTTGGTGCTATGCATGAATCTGCTGCATCTATCTCTATAACTATCGTTCGTTTCGCTTTGGTTGCCCTGCAATTTCGCTACACTTAGTGACTTTTGTGGGTTGCCAACGTCGTCAACATCACCATCAATAACAACAACAACAACAACAACAACAACATAAGCATCATCACTGCAAACATACGAGCACATATGTATGTATTTATAGTAAATGGTAGGTATGACTTTGTGCCATTGCCAAAGCGAGGGGATGATGTTGCTGCTACTACGATGATGCATGCAACTCATATGTATCTTTGCCACATAATTTTCATCCTTTGTTCATAATTTTTATTGCGATTGTTGCGTATTAGTTTCGGTTGCATTTGATTCAGTTTTTTGTTGTTTTGCATTTTAAAAATTTTGCTCAGCTAATTGTCTTTGATTTAGGGTAGTTTGGTTTTTTTTTTTTTTTTTTTTTGCTTCGGTTGACATCAAGTACAACAACAACAAGGTGCAGTTATGTTGACAGCATGTTTTTACGTCGTTGTATTTCCTGTTGTTGTTGTTGTTCTGTTGAATAGTAGCTAATTTAAGGGAAGGAGGAAAAATAATGTAATCAGGAGGTGTTCCGCTTCTGCTGCTTTTTGTTGTTATAATAGTTATTATATAAAATTATGAAAAGAAGTAACAACTCGTAAATGAATTAAGAAATACTTAGAAACAACTTTCTAAAATTTTAGATAAATTTAAAATAATTATGAACCAAAGAAAACAGAAAGTCGAAAAGTGGCATTCTGATTAGTTCAAACTCTAAATTGGGAAGGTAGGGTTACCTTTTCCTTAAATCCGTTAGAGATTCACGAGCTTCTTGCTGCCACTCACCAATCTGATAATACTGTGGTAAAAATATTTTACTGGAGTAATATAAGTACCACCTCGGTACTTCGATAATCTAGTGGGTAGAGTAGTAAACTTACACCCGAGAGGTTGGCAGTTCGGTTTCCCTCTTGGTCTAAAAGTTAGTTCTCATAAAGTTCTTCTATTTTAACCGCTAAGAAGTGAATAAGAATTATAATTGTACTATTGGCAAAACAACAAAGTTAATTCAAAATATTAAATTCCGTTCGGAACCGGCATTAAAATATAGGTCCAACCAGTTTATATGACTTCGTATCCCTACACTTACCCCACGCTTCCCCTATCCCTATCTGGGCAAAGTAAAATGGTCCAACGGACTAAGTGCTATAGAAGGTCTATGACCGTCCAGGTCACATCCAAATCTAAATATAAGAACATATACCATCTCGGTGGTACAGCGGCAGTAGCTATAACTGAACATCATCTCAAGGGCGGCCTCTCAATTTCTAGCTACGATATGACTATTCTTTATTGTTCAAATATTTTTTTTTTTTTAAATATTTTTCTTTTCCTATATGATAAAAACAATATTTCAAAAAATGAGGAAGCCATAAATAATCATATCAGATATTCTGGAAATATTTAAGTTGTCTCTGCGATCAAATACTATTTAGATAATATTATAAATAAAAGCCATCGAAGTATGGAAAATTTGCACTAATGTAGAAATTTGCTAATTTTCCCCATGTTTTTTTACAAAAGTTTGGTTTGTTGTAGTCTCTTAAAAATATATGGGGATGTCTCTGGGATTATAATTTCTACAATAAGTCTATTCTTTTATCTACAGTAAATTTCCATTGCAAATCCAATATATTAAAATTTA